>JAGFBZ010000045.1:409707-694961 GCA_018398805.1 Hirundichthys speculiger
TTTTTTCATAAAATCCATCCATCCATCCATCATCCATTAGCTTCGCTTATCCGAAGTCGGGTCGCGGGGCCAGCAGCTTTAGCAGAAGGTCCAGATCCCCCGGCCGCTTCCACCAGCTCCTCTGGGAGAATCCCGAGGCGTTTTCATAAAATTGTGTGAAATTACCCATTTTATTACAACTGAAATTGTGCTGGGGGAGTATTTTCACCGACATTTTGACCGAGAGATATAAATCCCGGACTCCGCATATTACCGGACAAAGTCCGGACATTACGGACAACGGAAACCCTGCCGTGTGGTCACCTCCCCTCCGGTGTTGGTCACCAGCGCGCTCCCCCTCATGTGTGGTCACAGTGGCGGTCCACCAGTGTGGCCCCTCCTCCTCATGTTGGGCGTGGCCCCTCCTCTCTCATGTGGCTCATGTTGGTCACCAGTGTGGCTCCTCCTCCTCATGTTGGTCACACCAGTGTGGCTCTCCTCCTCCATCATGTTGGGTCACCTCCTGTGATCACCTCCTATGTTGGTCACCATGTGGCTCCTTCTCCTCATGTTGGTCACCAGTGTGGCCTCCTCCTCATATTGGTCACCAGTGTGGCTTCGCTCCTCTGTTGGTCACCAGTGTGGCTCCTCCTCCTCATGTTGGTCACCAGTGTGGCCCCTCCTCCTCATGTTGGTCACCAGTGTGGCTCCTCCTCCTCATGTTGGTCACCAGTGTGGCTCCTTCCTCAGTGTTCCTCATGTGGCTCCTCCTCCTTATATTGGTAACCAGTGTGGCTCCTCCTCTCATGTGGCATTTGGTCATGTGTGGTCACCAGTGTGGCTCACCTCCTCCTCCTCATGTTGGTCACCAGTGTGGCCCCTGCTCCTCATGTTGTTCACCAGTGTGGACCCTCCTCCTCATATTGGTCACCAGTGTGGCTCCTCCTCGAGTTGTGTCACCAGTGTGGCTCCTCCTCCTTATATTGGTCACCAGTGTGGCCCTCCTCCTTAATTGGTCACAGTGTGGTCCTCCTCCTCGCGTTGGGTCACCAGTGTGGCCCCTCCTCCTCATGTTGGTTGAGGGTCCTCCTCATATTGGAGTGGCTCCTCTCCTCTAATGGTTGGTCACCAGTGTGGCCCCTCCTCCTCATGTGGTAGTGTGGCCCTCCTCCTCATGTTGGTCACCAGTGTGGCCCCTCCTCCTCATGTTGGTCACCAGTCTGGCTCCTCCTCCTCGTGTTGGTCACCAGTGTGGCTCCTCCTCCTCGTGTTTGCCACCAGTGTGGCTCCTCCTCCTCGTGTTGTTCACCAGTGTGGCTCTTCCTCCTCATGTTGGTCACCAGTGAGGCTCCTCCTCGTCATGTTGGTCACCAGTGAGGCTCCTCCTCCTCGTGTTGGACATCAGTGTGGCTCCTCCTCCTCGTGTTAGTCACCAGTGTGGCTCCTCCTCCTCATGGTGGACACCAGTGTGGCTCCTCCTCCTCGGGTTGGTAACCAGTGAGGCTCCTCCTCCTCATGTTGGTCACCAGTGTGGCTCCCCCTCCTCGTGTTGGTCACCAGTGTGGCTCCTCCTCCTCATGTTGGTCACCAGTGTAGCTCCTCCTCCTCGTTTTGATCACCAGTGTGGCTCCTCCTCCTCGTGTTGGTCACCAGTGTGGGTCCTCCTCCTCGTGTTGGTCACCAGTGTGGGTCCTCCTCCTCATGTTGGTCACCAGTGTAGCTCCTCCTCCTCATGTTGGTCACCAGTGTGGCTCCCCATTCTCGTGTTGGTCACCAGTGTGGCTCCTCCTCCTCGTGTTTGCCACCAGTGTGGCTCCTCCTCCTCGTGTTGTTCACCAGTGTGGCTCTTCCTCCTCATGTTGGTCACCAGTGTGGCTCCTCCTCCTCGTTTTGATCACCAGTGTGGGTCCTCCTCCTCGTGTTGGTCACCAGTGTGGGTCCTCCTCCTCATGTTGGTCACCAGTGTGGCTCCCCATTCTCGTGTTGGTCACCAGTGTGGCTCCTCCTCCTCGTGTTTGCCACCAGTGTGGCTCTTCCTCCTCGTGTTGATCACCAGTGTGGCGCTTCTTCATATTGGTCACCAATGTGGCTCCTCCCCCTCCTAGTGGTCACTAGTGTGGCTCCTGCAGTCACTCAGAACATCTCAAGGGCTGAAGGTGGTAGGCTTTCCACCAGCAGGAGACCAATGGACCTTCTGTCTCCACCAGCAGGAGACCTATGGACCTTTTGTCTCTGCCAGCAGGAGACCTTCTGTCCACCATCATGCAGTCTGATGAACAAGAGGCTTTAAAAATATACTGTAGAGATGACATTACAGGGGGTGTGTTCATCTTTTACAATCTATGCTGGGGATGGTCTGGCATGTCTTGTAGTACCACTCTGTCCCACTAGGGGTGCACATCATGAACCTGAAGTGGGATGTGCTGCTTCCATGCAGTCAGAAGTGGTTCTGCTACAGAAGATGCCTTCAAAGTGTAAAACATGAACATTTCTAAATCAGATGGTTGAGTTGAGTCACGTCAACTTTAAACACTTTAATGATGTCAGCATTCAGCAGAGCGTCTCTACTGGTTCCAGTGAGTAAATCTGATGTCTACTGGATCTGAAACCAGTTTTGAAAACGACAAAAATAAAGTAAAAAGTAGTCTAACAAGTACCGCTCCACTCAACAGAATCTGGACCGAACCGGCACCAGAACAAACTGAACAAAGACCAATCAGAACCACAAACAGAGCTAAAGATTGGCCCTCTGTCCATTCATCATCAGTTACGGAACATCCCGACCAGCTTTGAACCCAGTCCAACATCTCTATGGAGACAGCAGCCTAAACATCCCATAATTACAGCCAACACACTAAACACAGACAGAAGGACGGATGGGAGGGAGGAAGAGGAAAGAAGAGGCCAACAGAGGGAGGAAATGGAAACAGCGGGGTAGAAAAACAGCTCATTGTACTGCTCAGAGACAACTTCCTGTTTAATGAAACACACACACAAACAAAACAGAGACACACACTTACAAAAGGGACAAACCGTCCTGTCTGACAGCTGACTGTTCTGTCTGTAAACTGGCATACAGGGCACCTGAAAACACCTGAAAGCACCTGAATGCACCTGAATACACCTGAAAACACCTGAACACACCTAAATACACCTGAAAACACAAGAACGCACCTGAATACACCTGAACGCACCTAAATACACCTGAATACACCTGAAAACACCTGCACACACCTGAATGCACCTGAACACACCTGAACGCAACTGAATACACCTGAAAACACCTGAACGCACCTGAATACACATGAATACACCTGAACGCACCTAAACGCACCTGAATACACCTGAATGCACCTGAACACACCTAAATATACCTGAATACACCTGAATACATCTGAATGCACCTGAACACTCATTAATACACCTGAATACAACTGAATACACCTAAACGCACCTGAATACACCTAAATGCACCTATACATACCTGAACACACCTGAACATGCTGAAAACACCCGAACGCTACTGAACGCACCTGAACGCACCTAAACGCACCTGAAAACACCTGAACACACCTGAATACATTTGAGCGCACCGAATACACCTGAACACACCTGAATAGACCTGAACGCACCTGAATACACCTGAATACACCTGAACGCAAAGAATACACGTGAACACACCTGAATGAACCTGAACGCATCTGAATGCAACTAAACGCACCTGAACACACCTGAACACACCTGAACGCACCTGAACACACCTGAACGCACCTGAACACCTGAAACCACACCTGAACAAGAACCATGTGAACGCACCTGAATGCAACTAACGCACCTGAACGCAACTGAAAACACCTGAACACACCTGAACGCACTGAATACACTTGAACGCACCTGAACACAACTGAACACACCTGAACGCAAAGAATACATGTGAACACACCTGAATGCACCTGAACGCACCTGAATGCAACTAAACGCACCTGAACGCAACTGAAAACACCTGAACACACCTGAACGCACTGAATACACTTGAACGCACCTGAAAACACCTGAATGCACCTGAACACAGCTGAATACACCTGAACACACCTGAATACACCTGAAAAGACCTGAACACACCTGAATACAACTGAACGCAACTGAAAACATCTGAACACACCTGAACGCACCGAATACACTTGAACGCAACTGAACGCACCTGAAAACACCTGAGTGCACCTGAACACAGCTGAATACACCTGAACACACCTGAATACACCTGAACGCACCTGAACACAACTGAAAACACCTGAATACACCTGAACGCAACGAATACATGTGAAAACACCTGAATGCACCTGAACGCACCTGAATGCAACTAAACGCACCTGAACACACCTGAACGCAACTGAAAACACCTGAACGCACCGAATACACTTGAACGCACCTGAACGCACCTGAAAACACCTGAATGCACCTGAACACAGCTGAATACACCTGAACACACCTAAATACACCTGAAAAGACCTGAACACACCTGAATACAACTGAATGCACCTAAACACAACTGAACACACCTGAACGCACCTGAATAAACCAAAATGCACCTGAATACCCCTGAACGCACCTGAACACACCTGAATGAACCTAAACGCACCTGAATGCACCTAAACACACCTGAAAACACCTCAACACACCTGAATGCACCGAATACACCTGAACACACCTTAATACACCTGAGCCCACCTAAATACACCAGAACACACCTGAACACACCTGAACGCACCTGAACACACCTGAATGCACCTGAACGCACCTGAATCCACCTGAACACAGCTGAACACACCTGAATGCACCTGAATACACCTGAACGCACCTGTATACACCTGAATACACCCGAATAAACCTGAATAGACCTGAACGCACCTGAATACACCTTAACACACCTGAACACACCTGAATGCACCTGAACACACCTGAACGCACCTGAATGAACCTAAACACACCTGAATACACCTGAACACACCTGAATGCACCTGAACACACCTGAACGTACCTGAATGAACCTAAACGCACCTGAATGCACCTGAACACATCTGAATGAACCTAAACACACCTGAATGCACCTGAACACATCTGAATAAACCTGAATACACCTGAATGCACCTGATCGCGCTTGAACACACCTGATTGCACCTGAACGCACCTGAACACACCTGAACACACCTGAATGCACCTGAATACACCTGAACACACCTGTATACACCTGAACACACCTGAAGGCAACTGAAAACACCTGAACACACCTGAACACACCTGAACGCACCTGAAGGAACCTAAACGCACCTGAATACACCTGAACACACCTGAAAGCACCTGAACACACCTGAACCCACCTGAACGCACCTGAATGAACCTAAACACACCTGAATGCACCTAAATACCCCTGAACGCACCTGAATGCACCTAAACACACCTGAATGCACCTGAACACATCTGAATAAACCTAAACACACCTGAACACATCTGAATAAACCTGAATACACCTGAATGCACCTGATCGCACCTGAACACACCTGATCGCACCTGAACACACCTGAATGCACCTGAACACACCTGAATGCACCTGAACACACCTGAATGCACCTGAATGCACCTGAACACACCTGAATATACCTGAATACATATGAATGCACCTGAACGCACCTGAACACACCTGAATGCACCTGAACATGCTTGAATACAGCTGAAATCATCCGCATCCACGAACGCCCTCCGTGTCTCTGGAGATATGCTGGAGACCAACGCTGATGACACTAAAGACACTATTGACTCTGATGATGCTGACGGGACTGAGGATCCTGATGATCCAGATGAAGCTGAAAATGTTGATGACACTGACGAGTTCAGCATCTTTACTCAGACAACTATGCTCTGTAGACCTTGTATCTAGGAGATAACATAATCCTGGTTTGAGCAGTCTAAACCGGTTATTTCTGACTGTGACCTGGTGGATCTTTATCCTTCAGTGGAAGCACAAACTCTGATGTTCTCACAACCAGGGCCAGAGTCTGGAGACCACCAGCCTCTGATCTGAAGGAAACAGGCAGATGTGGGCTGAGCCTTCTCTTCTCCAGATCTACTTCTGGATCTTCTAAACCTGAACTCTGAAAGCAGAGAGCTCTATGATGAGCATCAGGAGTTATCAGGTCTGATAGATAAACAGGAACATCAGGAGTTATCAGGTCTGATAGATAACCAGGAGCATCAGGAGTTATCAGGTCTCTAGATAACCAGGAGCATCAGGAGTTATCAGGTCTCTAGATAACCAGGAGCATCAGGAGTTATCAGGTCTGCTAGATAACCAGGGGCAAAAGGAGTTATCAGGTCTGCTAGATAACCAGGAGCCAGTAGCGGAACATGTCACTGCCGGGCCGGGGGCGGGGCACATGACCGGGCTCTTTAAACCCAATAAAGCTTGTGATTACTTCGTTTTACAACATACGTATGCCCGCAATAGCGGGACTTACAAGCATGACTACATTTTTGACACATAGCTTAAAGCATTTGAGGAAGAGATCAACACCACGATGAGCAACCATGTCATTTTTAAATCAATCAAACCGTCATGAAGTCTAACAAACCAAGAGAACAACAAAAACATTAGGCTACCTGGCCCCTAATAATATAACAACACAAAGTTAAAGCAGTTCAGCACCACGGGTAACTACATCATCATTCTGACACCCACTTTAACGAGCAACTTCAACTAATAAGAGCACAGTTACTGTATCAATAGTGGGAACGTTTGGTAAAATTGGCACAGCGGCCCACACGTTCACATACAAACATAGATTCAATATAAAATAGCAGAAGTACTCACCACTATTGAAAGGTTATACGACGAGCTCATCATCTTGTGCTTGCTGACGTAACCCGAAAAAACCGACATGAAGTTTAACAAACCATGAGAACAAAAACATTAGGCTACCTGGCCCCTAATAATAACGTTAGGTGGCCGGGCTACTCCGATAACAACCACATTAGCAGTTTACAGCTAACTCGCGTATTGTTTTCTGTGTCAGTGATTGTGAGAATTTGTACCTGTGAATCTGGCTCCCTGACCGTGGTGCCACATTTTGCAGGCTTGACTCGATGCCAACAATGACAGCTTCATCTCCAGGATTGGGACGAACAAAATACGTGTCCAGCTTTTTAAGTTTCGTTTACTCCTGCGCTCTTTTTTTCCTTTCTTTGCATTTTGTCACTCCACTTTTATGTTTATATGAACAGCCACTCATAATTACATTAGTCTTGGATCCACCAGCCTCCACCGCGTTGACTCTGTTGACTAGTGATTGATGATGACGCTGATGGACGGCTGTTGATGACGATTTTACCCAAAATACATTTGGAGATCTTGTAACTTTGCACATTGTAAAGTTAATTGTGAGAGTGAACATGAAGCCAGCCATGCAGCACAACATTTAATTTGCTGTGTTGAATAAAACTACATGACTAAAGTTAGTCTTAAATTTTTTGACCAACCATGATTTATTCTGGCTGGGGAAACCTATATATTACCTCAGACGAAGCACGACGTATTTTGCGCAGAAATGGTTGAATCCACGGATGTGCAAAGTGTAACCGACATTTAGGGAAAGGCCCGTTTCTTCGTTTTTCACCGGGCCCCCTAGGGCCCGGGCCGGGGGAGTACCGTCCCCCCAGTCCCCCCTGACGCTCCGCCGCTGCCAGGAGCATCAGGAGTTATCAGGCCTCTATATAACCAGGAACATCAGGGGTTATCAGGTCTCTAGATAACCAGGAGCATCAGGAGTTATCAGGTCTGATAGATGACCAGGAGCATCAGGAGTCATCAGGTCTGCTAGATAACCAGGAGCATCAGTCTGCTAGCAGGAGTTATCAGGTCTGCTAGATAACCAGGAACATCAGGAGTTATCAGGTCTGATAGATAACCAGGAGCATCAGGAGCATCAGGAGATATCAGGTCTCTAGATAACCAGGAGCATCAGCAGTTATTAGGTCTCTAGATAACCAGGAGCATCAGGAGTTATCAGGTCTCTAGATAACCAAGAGCATCAGTAGTTATCAGGTCTGATAGATGACCAGGAGCATCAGGAGTCATCAGGTCTGCTAGATAACCAGGAGCATCAGGAGTTATCAGGTCTGATAGATAACCAGGAGCATCAGGAGCATCAGGAGTTATCAGGTCTCTAGATAACCAGGAGCATCAGCAGTTATCAGATCTGATAGATAACCAGGAGCATCAGGAGTTATCAGGTCTGCTAGATAACCAGGAGCACCAGGAGTCATCAGGTCTCTAGATAGCCAGGAGCATCAGGAGTTATCAGGTCTGCTAGATAACCAGGAGCATCAGGAGTTATCAGGTCTGCTAGATAACCAGGAGCATCAGGAGTTATCAGGTCTGATAGATAACCAGGAGCATCAGGAGTTATCAGGTCAGCTAGATAACCAGGAGCATCAGGAGTTATCAGGTCTGATAGATAACCAGGAGCATCAGGAGCATCAGGAGGTATCAGGTCTACTAGATAACCAGGAGCATCAGGAGTCATCAGGTCTCTAGATAGCCAGGAGCATCAGGAGTTATCAGAGTTATCAGGTCTCTAGATAACCAGGAGCATCAGGAGTTATCAGGTCTCTAGATAACCAGGAGCATCAGGAGTTATCAGGTCTCTAGATAACCAGGAGCATCAGGAATTATCAGGTCTCTAGATAACCAGGAGCATTAGGCCTTATCAGGTCTCTAGATAACCAGGAGCATCAGGAGTTATCAGGTCTGCTAGATAACCAGGAGCATCAGGAGTTATCAGGTCTGGTAGATAACCAGGAGCATCAGGAGTTATCAGGTCTGATAGATAACCAGGAGCATCAGGAGTTATCAGGTCTGATAGATAACCAGGAGCATCAAGAGTTATCAGGTCTCTAGATAACCAGGAGCATAAGGAGTTATCAGGTCTGATAGATAACCAGGAGCATCGGGAGTTATCAGGTCTGGTAGATGACCAGGAGCATCAGAAGCATCAGGAGTTATCAGGTCTCTAGATAACCAGGAGCATCAGCAGTTATCAGATCTGATAGATAACCAGGAGCATCAGGAGTTATCAGGTCTCTAGATAACCAGGAGCATCAGGAGTTATCAGGTCTGCTAGATAACCAGGAGCATCAGGAGTTATCAGGTCTGATAGATAACCAGGAGCATCAGGAGTTATCAGGTCTCTAGATAACCAGGAGCATCAGGAGTTATCAGGTCTGATAGATAACCAGGAGCATCAGGAGTTATCAGGTCTGATAGATAACCAGGAGCATCAGGAGTTATCAGGTCTACTAGATAACCAGGAGCATCAGGAGTTATCAGGTCTACTAGATAACCAGGAGCATCAGGAGTTATCAGGTCTAGATAGATCAGGAGCATCAGGTTATCAGGTCTGATAGATAACCAGGAGCATCAGGAGTTATCAGGTCTGATAGATAACCAGGAGCATCAGGAGTTATCAGGTCTGCTAGATAACCAGGAGCATCAGGAGTTATCAGGTCTCTAGATAACCAGGAGCATCAGGAGTTATCAGGTCTCTAGATAACCAGGAGCATCAGGAGTTATCAGGTCTCTAGATAACCAGAGGCATCAGGAGTTATCAGGTCTGCTAGATAACCAGGAGCATCAGGAGTTATCAGGTCTGATAGATAACCAGGAGCATCAGGAGTTATCAGGTCTGATAGATAACCAGGAGCATCAGGAGTTATCAGGTCTGATAGATAACCAGGAGCATCAGGAGTTATCAGGTCTGATAGATAACCAGGAGCATCAGGAGCATCAGGAGAGTTATCATAGTCTAGATAACCAGGAGCATCAGGAGTTATCAGGTCTCTAGATAACCAGGAGCATCAGGAGTTATCAGGTCTGCTAGATAACCAGGAGCATCAGGAGTTATCAGGTCTCTAGATAACCAGGAGCATCAGGAGTTATCAGGTCTGCTAGATAACCAGGAGCATCAGGAGTTATCAGGTCTGATAGATAACCAGGAGCATCAGGAGTTATCAGGTCTGCTAGATAACCAGGAGCATCAGGAGTTATCAGGTCTGCTAGATAACCAGGAGCATCAGGAGTTATCAGGTCTGATAGATAACCAGGAGCATCAGGAGTTATCAGGTCTGATAGATAACCAGGAGCATCAGGAGTTATCAGGTCTGATAGATAACCAGGAGCATCAGGAGTTATCAGGTCTCTAGATAACCAGGAGCATCAGGAGTTATCAGGTCTGGTAGATAACCAGGAGCATCAGGAGTTATCAGGTCTGCTAGATAACCAGGAGCATCAGGAGTTATCAGGTCTGATAGATAACCAGGAGCATCAGGAGTTATCAGGTCTGATAGATAACCAGGAGCATCAGGAGTTATCAGGTCTCTAGATAACCAGGAGCATCAGGAGTTATCAGGTCTGCTAGATAACCAGGAGCACCAGGAGTTATCAGGTCTGATAGATAACCAGGAGCATCAGGAGTTATCAGGTCTCTAGATAACCAGGAGCATCAGGAGTTATCAGGTCTGCTAGATAACCAGGAGCATCAGGAGTTATCAGGTCTGATAGATAACCAGGAGCATCAGGAGCATCAGGAGGTATCAGGTCTACTAGATAACCAGGAGCATCAGGAGTCATCAGGTCTCATAGATAGCCAGGAGCATCAGGAGTTATCAGGTCTGCTAGATAACCAGGAGCATCAGGAGTTATCAGGTCTGATAGATAACCAGGAGCATCAGGAGTTATCAGGTCTAGATAACCAGGAGCATCAGGAGTTATCAGGTCTGCTAGATAACCAGGAGCATCAGGAGTTATCAGGTCTGCTAGATAACCAGGAGCATCAGGAGTTATCAGGTCTGATAGATAACCAGGAGCATCAGGAGTTATCAGGTCTGATAGATAACCAGGAGCATCAGTAGTTATCAGGTATGCTAGATAACCAGGAGCATCAGGAGTTATCAGGTCTGATAGATAACCAGGAGCATCAGGAGTTATCAGGTCTACTAGATAACCAGGAGCATCAGGAGTTATCAGGTCTGCTAGATAACCAGGAGCATCAGGAGTTATCAGGTCTGATAGATAACCAGGAGCATCAGGAGTTATCAGGTCTACTAGATAACCAGGAGCATCAGGAGTTATCAGGTCTGATAGATAACCAGGAGCATCAGGAGTTATCAGGTCTGATAGATAACCAGGAGCATCAGGAGTTATCAGGTCTGATAGATAACCAGGAGCATCAGGAGTTATCAGGTCTAGATAACCAGGAGCATCAGGAGTTATCAGGTCTGATAGATAACCAGGAGCATCAGGAGTTATCAGGTCTGATAGATAACCAGGAGCATCAGGAGTTATCAGGTCTGCTAGATAACCAGGAGCATCAGGAGTTATCAGGTCTGATAGATAACCAGGAGCATCAGGAGTTATCAGGTCTGATAGATAACCAGAGCATCAGGAGTTATCAGGTCTGCTAGATAACCAGGAGCATCAGGAGTTATCAGGTCTGATAGATAACCAGGAGAATCAGGAGTTATAAGGTCTGCTAGATAACCAAGAGCATCAGGAGTCATCAGGTCTGCTAGATAACCAGGAGCATCAGGAGTTATCAGGTCCGATAAATAACCAGGAGCATCAGGAGTTATCAGGTCTGATAGATAACCAGGAGCATCAGGAGTTATCAGGTCTCTAGATAACCAGCAACATCAGGAGTTATCAGGTCTGATAGATAACCAGAAGCATCAGGAGCATCAGGAGTTATCAGATCTCTAGATAACCAGGAGCATCAGCAGTTATCAGATCTGACAGATAACCAGGAGCATCAGGAGTCATCAGGTCTGATAGATAACCAGGAGCATCAGGAGTTATCAGGTCTGATAGATAACCAGGAGCATCAGGAGTTATCAGGTCTCTAGATAACCAGGAGCATCAGGAGTTATCAGGTCTGATAGATAACCAGGAGCATGAGGAGTTATCAGGTCTGCTAGATAACCAGGAGCATCAGGAGTTATCAGGTCTGCTAGATAACCAGGAGCATCAGGAGTTATCAGGTCCGATAAATAACCAGGAGCATCAGGAGTTATCAGGTCTGGTAGATGACCAGGAGCATCAGGAGCTATCAGGTCTGATAGATAACCGGAGCATCAGCAGTTATCAGATCTGACAGATAACCAGGAGAATCGGGAGTTATAAGGTCTGCTAGATAACCAAGAGCATCAGGAGTATCAGTCTGTAGATAACCAGAGCTCAGGAGTTATAGATAACCAGGAGCATCAGAGTTATCAGGTCTCATAGATAACCAGGAGCATCAGGAGTTATCAGGTCTCTAGATAACCAGCAACATCAGGAGTTATCAGGTCTGATAGATAACCAGGAGCATCAGGAGCATCAGGAGTTATCAGGTCTCTAGATAACCAGGAGCATCAGCAGTTATCAGATCTGACAGATAACCAGGAGCATCAGGAGTCATCAGGTCTGATAGATAACCAGGAGCATCAGGAGTTATCAGGTCTGATAGATAACCAGGAGCACCAGGAGTTATCAGGTCTCTAGATAACCAGGAGCATCAGGAGTTATCAGGTCTCTAGATAACCAGGAGCATCAGGAGTTATCAGGTCTGATAGATAACCAGGAGCATCAAGAGTTATCAGGTCTGGTAGATGACCAGGAGCATCAGGAGCTATCAGGTCTGATAGATGACCAGAGGATCAGGAGTTGTCAGGTCTCTAGATGACCAGGAGCATCAGGAGTTATCAGGTCTGCTAGATCAGTGGTTCCCAAAGTGGGGGTCGGGACCCCCCGGGGGGTCGCGGGACGCCGTGGGGTGGGTCGCGAAATGATTTCCATAAATCTTTTTTTTTAATATATATATATATATATATATAAATTAATAAATAAAAAAAAAAATACAGAAAAATTCAGCCATAGTTGTAAAAATTATGAAACATGGTAGTTAAAATTAAAATAAAACTACAGATTTTCTTCCTGAGGTGATTAAGACAGATTAACATAGCATCATTTGCAGGTGTCAGGTTACGGCTCCACAGTAAACATCACAAAGCGGATGCTTTAATACCATTAACCACTAAAGTAATGTTAAAGTTAAGTTTGCACATGACAGTAATACTGTGCACTCATGTTACATAGATATTATTTTGACTGAGGTATTCTGCTTTTATCAAACAGTAAATTTCTATATGTAAAATCATAACAGGCTGCTCTGTTCTTTTGTGTTGTCGTTAAGCCCGTGTTTGTGCGTATGGCCTGTGCGCACATTTTATTTTTTCAGTCACATCCGGGGATAGTGGGGGTCGCCAGTCTCTGGCACCGTTATTTTGGGGGTCGCGGGTTGAAAAGTTTGGGAACCCCTGTGCTAGATAACCAGGAGCATCAGGAGTTATCAGGTCTGATAGATAACCAAGAGCATCAGGAGTTATCAGGTCTCTAGATAACCAGGAGCATCAGGAGTTATCAGGACTGCTAGATAACCAGGAGCATCAGGAGTTATCAGGTCTGATAGATAACCAGGAGCATCAGGAGTTATCAGGTCTCTGGATAACCAGGAGCATCAAGAGTTATCAGGCCTCTATATAACCAGGAACATCAGGGGTTATCAGGTCTCTAAATAACCTGGAGCATCAGGAATTAGCAGGTCTCTAGATATCCAGGAGTATCAGGAGTTATCAGGTCTCTAGATAACCAGGAGCATCAGGAGTTATCAGGTCTGATAGATAACCAGGAGCATCAGGAGTCATCAGGTCTGATAGATAACCTGGAGCATCAGGAGTTATCAGGTCTGCTAGATAACCAGGAGCATCAGGAGTTATCAGGTCTGATAGCTAACCAGGAGCATCAGGAGCATCAGGAGTTATCAGGTCTCTAGATAACCAGGAGCATCAGCAGTTATCAGATCTGATAGATAACCAGGAGCATCAGGAGTTATTAGGTCTGCTAGATAACCAGGAGCATCAGGAGTCATCAGTTCTGATAGATAACAAGGAGCATCAGGAGTTATCAGGTCTGCTAGATAACCAGGAGCATCAGGAGTTATCAGTTCTCTAGATAACCAGGAGCATCAGGAGTTATCAGGTCTCTAGATACCAGGAGCAACAGGAGTTAACAGGTCTGATAGATAACCAGGAGCATCAGGAGTTATCAGTTCTCTAGATAACCAGGAGCATCTGGAGTTATCAGGTGTCTAGATACCAGGAGCAACAGGAGTTATCAGGTCTGATAGATAACCAGGAGCATCAGGAGTTATCAGGTCTCTTGATAACCAGGAGCATCAGGAGTTATCAGGTCTGTTAGATAAACAGGAGCATCAAGAGTTATCAGGTCTGCTAGATAACCAGGAGCATCAGAAGTTACCAGGTCTGCTAGATGACCAGGAGCATCAGGAGTTATCAGGTCTCTAGATAACCAGGAGCATCAGGAGTTATCAGGTCTCTAATAACCAGGAGCATCAGGAGTTATCAGGTCTGATAGATAACCAGGAGCATCAGGAGTTATAAGGTCTCTAAATAACCAGGAGCATCAGGAGTTATCAGGTCTGCTAGATAACCAGGAGCATCAGGAGTTCTTAGGTCTGATAGTTAACCAGGAGCATCAGGAGTTATCAGGTCTCTAGATAACCAGGAGCATCTGGAGTAATCAGGTCTCTAGATAACCAGGAGCATCAGGAGTTATCAGGTCTGCTAGATAACCAGGAGCATCAGGAGTTACCAGGTTAACACGTATGTTTGATATGGATACTAATCCATCATCTGAGGCAACAAGGACGTTGTTGGAGACTCTAACCAGCTCTGTTTCTTTGCTATGATGAGTTCTAAACTCTGACTGAAAGACCTCAAATATATCATTGCTATGCAGGTGTTCTTCTAACTGGCTTCAACTATTGATAGATAACCAGGAGAATCAGGAGTTATCAGGTCTCTAGATAACCAGGAGCATCAGGGGTTACCAGGTCTGCTAGATAACCAGGAGCATCAGTAGTTATCAGGTCTGCTAGATAACCAGGAGCGTCAGGAGATACCAGGTCAACACGTATGTTTGATATGGATACTAATCCATCATCTGAGGCAACGAGGAGGTCGTAGGAGACTCTAACCAGCTCTGTTTCTGTGCTATGATGAGTTCTGAACTCTGACTGAAAGACCTCAAATATATCATTTCTATGCAGGTGTTCTTCTAGATAACTCAGGAGTTATCAGATAGATAACCAGGAGCATCAGGAGTTATCAGGTCTGATAGATAACCAGGAGCATCAGGAGTTATCAGGTCTGATAGATAACCAGGAGCATCAGGAGTTATCAGGTCTCCAGATAACCAGGAGCATCAGGAGTTATCAGGTCTGATAGATAACCAGGAGCATCAGGAGTCATCAGGTCTGCTAGATAACCAGGACTCGATCAGGAGTCATCAGGTATGATAGATAACCAGGAGCATCAGGAGTTATCAGGTCTGCTAGATAACCAGGAGCATCAGGAGTTATCAGGTCTGCTAGATAACCAGGAGCATCAGGAGTTATCAGGTCTGATAGATAACCAGGAGCATCAGGAGTTATCAGGTCTAGATAACCATGAGCATCAGGAGTTATCAGGTCTCTAGATAACCAGGAGCATCAGGAGTTATCAGGTCTCTAGATAACCAGGAGCATCAGGAGTTATCAGGTCTCTAGATAACCAGGAGCATCAGGAGTTATCAGGTCTCTAGATAACCAGAGGCATCAGGAGTTATCAGGTCTCTAGATAACCAGAGGCATCAGGAGTTATCAGGTCTCATAGATAACCAGGAGCACCAGGAGTTATCAGGTCTGATAGATAACCAGGAGCATCAGGAGTTATCAGGTCTGATAGAAAACCAGGAGCATCAGGAGTTATCAGGTCTCTAGATAACCAGGAGCATCAGGAGTTATCAGGTCTCTAGATAACCAGGAGCATCAGGAGTTATCAGGTCTGCTAGATAACCAGGAGCATCAGGAGTTATCAGGTCTCTAGTTAATCATGAGCATCAGGAGTTACCAGGTCTCTAGATAACCAGGAGCATCAGGAGTTATCAGGTCTCTAGATAACCAGGAGCATCAGGAGTTATCAGGTCTGATAGATAACCAGGAGCATCAGGAGTTATCAGGTCTGCTAGATAACCAGGAGCATCAGGAGTTATCAGGTCTCTAGATAACCAGGAGCATCAGGAGTTATCAGGTCTGATAGATAACCAGGAGCATCAGGAGTTATCAGGTCTCTAGATAACCAGGAGCATCAGGAGTTATCAGGTCTCTAGATAACCAGGAGCATCAGGAGTTATCAGGTCTCTAGATAACCAGGAGCATCAGGAGTTATCAGGTCTGATAGATAACCAGGAGCATCAGGAGTTATCAGGTCTGATAGATAACCAGGAGCATCAGGAGTTATCAGGTCTGCTAGATAACCAGGAGCATCAGGAGTTATCAGGTCTGATAGATAACCAGGAGCATCAGAGCATCATCAGGAGTTATCAGGTCTGCTAGATAACCAGGAGCATCAGGAGTTATCAGGTCTGATAGATAACCAGGAGCATCAGGAGTTATCAGGTCTGCTAGATAACCAGGAGCATCAGGAGTTATCAGGTCTGATAGATAACCAGGAGCATCAGGAGTTATCAGGTCTCTAGATAACCAGGAGCATCAGGAGTTATCAGGTCTGCTAGATAACCAGGAGCATCAGGAGTTATCAGGTCTCTAGATAACCAGGAGCATCAGGAGTTATCAGGTCTGATAGATAACCAGGAGCATCAGGAGTTATCAGGTCTCTAGATAACCAGGAGCATCAGGAGTTATCAGGTCTCTAGATAACCAGGAGCATCAGGAGTTATCAGGTCTGCTAGATAACCAGGAGCATCAGGAGTTATCAGGTCTCTAGATAACCAGGAGCATCAGGAGTTATCAGGTCTGATAGATAACCAGGAGCATCAGGAGTTATCAGGTCTGCTAGATAACCAGGAGCATCAGGAGTTATCAGGTCTGCTAGATAACCAGGAGCATCAGGAGTTATCAGGTCTGCTAGATAACCAGGAGCATCAGGAGTTATCAGGTCTCTAGATAACCAGGAGCATCAGGAGTTATCAGGTCTGATAGATAACCAGGAGCATCAGGAGTTATCAGGTCTCTAGATAACCAGGAGCATCAGGAGTTATCAGGTCTGATAGATAACAGGATCAGGAGTTATCAGGTCTCTAGATAACCAGAGCATCAGGAGTTATCAGGTCTCTAGATAACCAGGAGCATCAGGAATTATCAGGTCTGCTAGATAACCAGGAGCATCAGGAGTTACCAGGTTAACACGTATGTTTGATATGGATACTAATCCATCATCTGAGGCAACAAGGACGTTGTTGGAGACTCTAACCAGCTCTGTTTCTTTGCTATGATGAGTTCTAAACTCTGACTGAAAGACCTCAAATATATCATTGCTATGCAGGTGTTCTTCTAACTGGCTTCAACTATTGATAGATAACCAGGAGAATCAGGAGTTATCAGGTCTGATAGATAACCAGGAGCATCAGGAGTTATCAGGTCTCCAGATAACCAGGAGCATCAGGAGTTATCAGGTCTGATAGATAACCAGGAGCATCAGGAGTCATCAGGTCTGCTAGATAACCAGGAGTATCAGGAGTTATCAGGTCTGCTAGATAACCAGGAGCATCAGGAGTTATCAGGTCTGATAGATAACCAGGAGCATCAGAGTTATCAGGTCTGCTAGATAACCAGGAGCATCAGGAGTTATCAGGTCTCTAGATACCAGGAGCATCAGGAGCATCAGAGTTATCAGGTCTCTAGATAACCAGAGCATCAGGAGTTATCAGGTCTCTAGATAACCAGGAGCATCAGGAGTTATCAGGTCTCTAGATAACCAGAGGCATCAGGAGTTATCAGGTCTCTAGATATCTAGAACCAGGAGCATCAGGAGTTATCAGGTCTGATAAATAACCAGGAGCATCAGGAGTTACCAGGTCTAGATAACCAGGAGCATCAGGAGTTATCAGGTCTAGATAGATAACCAGGAGCATCAGGAGTTATCAGGTCTCTAGATAACCAGGAGCATCAGGAGTTATCAGGGTCTCTGCTAGATAACCAGGAGCATCAGGAGTTATCAGGTCTCTAGATAACCAGGAGCATCAGGAGTTATCAGGTCAGGCTAGATAACCAGGAGCATCAGGAGTTATCAGGTCTCTAGATAACCAGGAGCATCAGGAGTTATCAGGTCTCTAGATAACCAGGAGCATCAGGATTATCAGGTCTATATAACCAGGATGGAGCATCAGGAGATCAGGTAGATCAGGAGTTATCAGGTCTCTAGATAACCAGGAGCATCAGGAGTTATCAGGTCTGATAGATAACCAGGAGCATCAGGAGCATCAGGATCAGGAGAGTTATCAGGTCTGCTAGATAACCAGGAGCATCAGGAGTTATCAGGTCTGATAGATAACCAGGAGCATCAGGAGTTATCAGGTCTAGATAACCAGAGCTAGATAACCAGGAGCATCAGGATCAGGTCTAGATCAGGAGTTATCAGGAGATAGATAACCAGGAGCATCAGGAGTTATCAGGTCTGATAGATAACCAGGAGCAATCAGGAGTTATCAGGTCTGATAGATAACCAGGAGCATCGGGAGTTATCAGTTCTCTAGATAACCAGGAGCATCAGGAGTTATCAGGTCTCTAGATACCAGGAGCATCAGGAGTTATCAGGTCTGATAGATAACCAGGAGCATCAGGAGTTATCAGGTCTCTAGATAACCAGGAGCATCAGGAGTTATCAGGTCTGATAGATAACCAGGAGCATCAAGGAGTTATCAGGTCTGCTAGATAACCAGGAGCATCAGGAGTTATCAGGTCTGCTAGATAACCAGGAGCATCAGGAGTTATCAGGTCTGATAGATAACCAGGAGCATCAGGAGTTATCAGGTCTCTAGATAACCAGGAGCATCAGGAGTTATCAGGTCTGATAGATAACCAGGAGCATCAGGAGTTATCAGGTCTCTAAATAACCAGGAGCATCAGGAGTTATCAGGTCTGCTAGATAACCAGGAGCATCAGGAGTTATCAGGTCTCTAGATAACCAGGAGCATCAGGAGTTCTTAGGTCTGATAGTTAACCAGGAGCATCAGGAGTTATCAGGTCTCTAGATAACCAGGAGCATCTGGAGTAATCAGGTCTCTAGATAACCAGGAGCATCAGGAGATCAGGAGATACCAGGTTAACACGTATGTTTGATATGGATACTAATCCATCATCTGAGGCAACAAGGACGTTGTTGGAGACTCTAACCAGCTCTGTTTCTTTGCTATGATGAGTTCTAAACTCTGACTGAAAGACCTCAAATATATCATTGCTATGCAGGTGTTCTTCTAACTGGCTTCAACTATTGATAGATAACCAGGAGAATCAGGAGTTATCAGGTCTCTAGATAACCAGGAGCATCAGGGGTTACCAGGTCTGCTAGATAACCAGGAGCATCAGGAGTTATCAGGTCTGCTAGATAACCAGGAGCGTCAGGAGATACCAGGTCAACACGTATGTTTGATATGGATACTAATTTATCATCTGAGGCAACGAGGAGGTCGTAGGAGACTCTAACCAGCTCTGTTTCTGTGCTATGATGAGTTCTGAACTCTGACTGAAAGACCTCAAATATATCATTTCTATGCAGGTGTTCTTCTAACTGGCTTCAACTATTGATAGATAACCAGGAGAATCAGATCAGGATCATCAGAGATAACCAGGAGCATCAAGTTATCAGGTCTGATAGATAAACCAGGAGCATCAGGAGTTATCAGGAGTCTAGATAACCAGGAGCATAGGAGTTATCAGGTCTAGATAACCAGGAGCATCAGGAGTATCAGGTCTCTAGATAACCAGAGCATCAGGAGCAGGTCTCTAGATAACCAGAGCATCAGGGAGTTATCAGGTCTAGATAACCAGGAGAATCAGGAGTTATCAGGTCTCTAGATAACCAGGGGCATCAGGAGTTATCAGGTCTCATAGATAACCAGGAGCATCAGGAGTTATCAGGTCTGATAGATAACCAGGAGCATCAGGAGTTATCATCAGGACTAGATAACCAGGAGCATCAGGAGTTATCAGGTCTGCTAGATAACCAGGAGCATCAGGAGTTATCAGGTCTGCTAGATAACCAGGAGCATCAGGAGTTATCAGGTCTGATAGATAACCAGGAGCATCAGGAGTTATCAGGTCTCTAGATAACCAGGAGAATCAGGAGTTATCAGGTCTCTAGATAACCAGGGAGCATCAGGAGTTATCAGGTCTGATAGATAACCAGGAGCATCAGGAGTTATCAGGTCTGCTAGATAACCAGGAGCATCAGGAGTTATCAGGTCTGATAGATAACCAGGAGCATCAGGAGTTATCAGGTCTCTAGATAACCAGGAGCATCAGGAGTTATCAGGTCTGCTAGATAACCAGGAGCATCAGGAGTTATCAGGTCTGATAGATAACCAGGAGCATCAGGAGTTATCAGGTCTACTAGATAACCAGGAGCATCAGGAGTTATCAGGGTCTGATAGATAACCAGGAGCATCAGGAGTTATCAGGTCTGCTAGATAACCAGGAGCATCAGGAGTTATCAGGTCTCTAGATAACCAGGAGCATCAGGAGTTATCAGGTCTCTAGATAACCAGGAGCATCAGGAGTTATCAGGTCTGATAGATAACCAGGAGCATCAAGAGTTATCAGGTCTCTAGATAACCAGGAGAATCAGGAGTTATCAGGTCTCTAGATAACCAGGAGCATCAGGAGTTATCAGGTCTCTAGATAACCAGGAGCATCAGTAGTTATCAGGTCTGCTAGATAACCAGGAGCATCAGGAGTTATCAGGTCTGTCTGATAGATAACCAGGAGCATCAGGAGTTATCAGGTCTGATAGATAACCAGGAGCATCAGGAGTTATCAGGTCTGATAGATAACCAGGAGCATCAGGAGTTATCAGGTCTGCTAGATAACCAGGAGCATCAGGAGTTATCAGGTCTGATAGATAACCAGGAGCATCAGGAGTTATCAGGTCTGCTAGATAACCAGGAGCATCAGGAGTTATCAGGTCTGCTAGATAACCAGGAGCATCAGGAGTTATCAGGTCTGATAGATAACCAGGAGCATCAGGAGTTATCAGGTCTGCTAGATAACCAGGAGCATCAGGAGTTATCAGGTCTCTAGATAACCAGGAGCATCAGGAGTTATCAGGTCTGCTAGATAACCAGGAGCATCAGGAGTTATCAGGTCTGATAGATAACCAGGAGCATCAGGAGTTATCAGGTCTCAGGAGATAGATCAGGTCTCTAGATAACCAGGAGCATCAGGAGTTATCAGGTCTCTAGATAACCAGGAGCATCAGTAGTTATCAGGTCTGCTAGATTACCAGGAGTATCAGGAGTTATCAGGTCTGATAGATAACCAGGAGCATCAGGAGTTATCAGGTCTCCAGATAACCAGGAGCATCAGGAGTTATCAGGTCTGATAGATAACCAGGAGCATCAGGAGTCATCAGGTCTGCTAGATAACCAGGAGTATCAGGAGTCATCAGGTCTGATAGATAACCAGGAGCATCGGGAGTCATCAGGTCTCTAGATAACCAGGAGCATCAGGAGTTATCAGGTCTGCTAGATAACCAGGAGCATCAGGAGTTATCAGGTCTCCAGATAACCAGGAGCATCAGGAGTTATCAGGTCTCTAGATAACCATGAGCATCAGGAGTTACCAGGTCTCTAGATAACCAGGAGCGTCAGGAGTTGTCAGGTCTACTAGATAACCAGGAGCATCAGGAGTTATCAGGTCTCTAGATAACCAGGAGCATCAGGAGTTATCAGGTCTCTAGATAACCAGGAGCATTAGGAGTTATCAGGTCTGCTAGATAACCAGGAGCATCAGGAGTTATCAGGTCTCTAGTTAATCATGAGCATCAGGAGTTACCAGGTCTCTACATAACCATGAGCATCAGGAGTTACCAGGTCTTTAGATAACCAGGAGCATCAGGAGTTATCAGGTCTCTAGATAACCAGAGGTATCAGGAGTTATCAGGTCTATAGATAACCAGAGGCATCAGGAGTTATCAGGTCTCATAGATAATCAGGAGCATCAGGAGTTATCAGGTCTGCTAGATAACCAGGAGCATCAGGAGTTATCAGGTCTGATAGATAACCAGGAGCATCAGGAGTTATCAGGTCTCTAGATAACCAGGAGTATCAGGAGTTATCAGGTCTGCTAGATAACCAGGAGCATCAGGAGTTATCAGGTCTGATAGATAACCAGGAGCATCAGGAGTTACCAGGTCTGCTAGATAACCAGGAGCATCAGGAGTCATCAGGTCTGATAGATAACCAGGAGCATCAGGAGTTATCAGGTCTGATAGATAATCAGGAGCATAAGGAGTTACCAGGTCTGCTAGATAACCAGGAGCTGGGGCGCCGAAAAGGGGGGATAAAGGATACGGATTATAGGGGCCCATGATTGAGGGGGGCCCAGAGAGGCCCCTAATGATGATCAAAAATAGCATCAACAAATTTCGCCGCTGTGTTGGGGGGCCCGGTAAAGACTCTTTTCATGGGGCCCAAAATCCCTAGCGGTGCCCCTGACCTGGAGCATCAGGAGTTATCAGGTCTGCTGGATAACCAGGAGCATCAGGAGTTACCAGGTTAACACGTATGTTTGATATGGATACTAATCCATCATCTGAGGCAACGAGGAGGTCGTTGGAGACTCTAACCAGTTCTGTTTCTGTGCTATGATGAGTTGTAAACTCTGACTGAAAGACCTCAAATATATAATTTCTATGCAGGTGTTCTTCTAACTGGCTTCAACTATTTTTTCCAGAATTTTAGAGATAAATGGAAGATTGAATGTTGGTCTATAATTCACTAAAATCAAGAGATGGTTTTAGAGTAAAGGTTTAATTACTGAGACTTTAAAAACCTGTGGCTTATATCCTGATTTTAGGGTTAGGTTCATCTGATCTGATATTGACGAACCAATAAAAGAGAAACCTTTTTAGAGTAGTGGAGTTGGGGGGGGGGGGGGGGGGGGGGGGGGGGGGGGGGGGGGGGGGGGGGGGGGGGGGGGGTCTAGTAGACACCTGGATGATGGTTCATCTTCTCTGATGGTTGAGTTCAGCTCAGAGAGGTCTACAGGAGAGAACCAGTTCAGGGCCAGGTCAGGACCAGAGCCAGGTCAGGACCAGAGGAAGTTACTGAAGCTGGAGAACATCTGAGGACCAAAAATCTGGCTGAAGCTCACCAGGTCCAACAGACCTAACTGGCTTACAGAGGCTCCCTCAAACTGGTTCAGATTGGTTCTGAGAGACCAGTTCAGATTGGTTCAAACTGGTCCAGACTGGTTCTAAGAGACCAGTTCAGAGTGGTTCAGACTGGTTCTCAGAGACCAGTTCAGACCAGTTCAGACTGGTTTAAACTGGTTCAAACTGGATCTAAGAGACCAGTTCAGACTGGTTTAAACTGGTTCAGACTGGATCTGAGAGACCAGTTCAGACTGGTTCAGACTGGATCTGAGACACCAGTTTAGACTGGTTCAGAGTGGTTTAAACTGGTTCAGACTGGATCTGAGAGTCCAGTTCAGACTGGTTCAGACTGGTTTAAATGGGTTCAGACTGGATCTGAGAGACCAGTTCAGACTGGTTCAGACTGGATCTGAGACACCAGTTTAGACTGGTTCAGAGTGGTTTAAACTGGTTCAGACTGCTGCTGAGAGATCAGTTCAGACTGGTTCAGACTGGTTTAAATGGGTTCAGACTGGATCTGAGAGACAAGTTCAGACTGGTTCAGACTGGTTCTGAGAGACTAGTTCAGACTGGTTCAGACTGGTTCAGACTGGTTCTGAGAGACCAGCTTAGACTGGTTCAGACTGGTTTAAACTGGTTCAGACTGCTGCTGAGAGATCAGTTCAGACTGGTTCAGATTGGTTTAAATGGGTTCAGTCTGGATCTGAGAGACCAGTTCAGACTGGTTCAGACTGGATCTGAGACACCAGTTTAGACTGGTTCAGAGTGGTTTAAACTGGTTCAGACTGCTGCTGAGAGATCAGTTTAGACTGGTTCAGACTGGTTTAAATGGGTTCAGACTGGATCTGAGAGACAAGTTCAGACTGGTTCAGACTGGTTCTGAGAGACTAGTTCAGACTGGTTCAGACTGGTTTAAACTGGTTCAGACTGCTGCTGAGAGATCAGTTCAGACTGGTTCAGACTGGTTTAAATGGGTTCAGACTGGTGCTGAGAGACCAGTTCAGACTGGTTCAGACTGGCAATGAGAGACCAGTTCAGACTGGTTCAGACTGGATCTGAGACACCAGTTCAGACTGGTTCAGACTGGATCTGAGAGACCAGTTCAGACTGGTTCAGACTGGTTCTGAGAGACCAGTTCAGACTGGTTCAGACTGGTTCAGACTGGTTTAAACTGGTTCAGACTGGTCCTGAGAGACCAGTTCAGACTGGTTCAGACTGGTTCAGACTGGATCTGAGAGATCAGTTCAGACTGGTTCAGACTGGTTCTGAGTGTCAGGCTTCCCTTCAACAACAGAGAGAGGTTTCTCTAAAAATCACACACACACACGCACTGGTTCTGGTGTTACTATCATTCTGGGGTTCTACTCTCTTCATCACCATGGTTACATTACTGTCTCCATGGAAACCTCAACCATCGGAGACACGCCTGACTTTAACCAGGAGGAGTGTTTTACTCGGAACAGTTCAGGAGTCTGGAAACTGAAACGAGGTCAGACTAGAATACCGGTAGAAGGATGATGACATCACATTTCACTGTGTGATGAAACCTGAGAGGAGGGCGGAGCATCCTGACAGGTGAGTGATTCTGATTTGACAACATTCAAGAACCACCTGAGAAACCTGTGGCTAAACCTGGACCACCTGAACCAACTGGGGACACCTACGCAAATTCACTGATTGACTGATCCCAACCTGGAGCCCCGCCCTCCAGACAGATGCAGGCCCCACCCTTCAGACAGATGCAAGCCCCACCCTTCAGAAAGATGCAGGCCCCACCCTTCAGACAGATGCAAGCCCCACCCTTCAGAAAGATGCAAGCCCCACCCTTCAGAAAGATGCAAGTCCCGCCCTCCAGACAGCAGCAGGCCCCACCCTCCAGACAGCAGTAGGCCCCGCTCTCCAAACAGCAGCAGGCCCCACCCTCCGGACAGCAGCAGGCCCCGCCCTGTAGACAGCAGCAGGCCCCGCCCTCCAGACAGCAGTAGGCCCCGCTCTGAAGACAGCAGCAGGGCCCGCCCTCCAGACAGCAGCAGGTCCCGCCCTGAAGACAGCAGCAGGCCCCGCCCTCCAGACAGCAGCAGGCCCCGCCCTCCAGACAGCAGCAGGCCCCGCCCTGCAGACAGCAGCAGGCCCCCCCTCCAGACAGCAGCAGGCCCCGCCCTGCAGACAGCAGCAGGCCCCCCTCCAGACAGCAGCAGGCCCCGCCCTCCAGACAGCAGCAGGCCCCGCCCTTCAGACAGCAGCAGGCCCCGCCCTCCAGACAGCAGCAGGCCCCGCCCTCCAGACAGCAGCAAGCCCCATCCCCCAGACAGCAACAGGCCCCGCCCTCCAGGCAGCAGCAGGCCCCGCCCTCCAGACAGCAGCAGGTCTGTAGTGGTTTGTGATTTCAGTCTGACGACGGTAAATTTGAGTTTCCAGGAAACCAAGTGAAGATTTAGAAAACCTGTTTAACAGTCAGAGAAAGAGAGACAACTGCAGTGTGTGTGTGTGTGTGTGTGTGTTGTCTCCACTGGGAGCGATTGGTAGAAACCAGCTTCTTTATGGATTATTAATATCACCTCCAGCTACACACTCGTGTGTGTGTGTGATCTGACAGAGAAGGGAGGGGGGATGTGAGGAATGGGGGGTGCATGAGGAGGGTGGGGGTGCTGGAGGAGGATGGGGGGGGTGCAGGAGGAGGATGGCTGTGCAGGAGGAGGGTGGGGGCTCTGCAGTTGGTGAGATCAAGGACACTTTATTCAGACTGAAGTGTGTGTGTGTGTTTGAGGATAATCGGCGTGGAGGCCCCGCCCTAATCTGGAATCAACAATAAGCCCAGAATGCCCCCCCCCCCCCCCCCCCCCCGCCCCCAGAGCCCCTCTGCTCGTCTTTGTGAGTTTCTGGGTTGGTTTCATGTCTGTGGAGCCTCTAGCTGAATTAAAATCCTTCTGTATCTACACGAACGTGAACAACAGCTGCTGAAGATTCAGAAAATACAGAAAACATCCAAATCTATGAACTTAAAAAAGAAACGATGTTTCCTCCGTCAGCAGAACCAGAACCACTGAAACTGAGGAGCAGAAACACTCACATCTCTCAGCTGTTCCCTTCAGAAGTCTCCTCAGTGGATCATCTCCTCCATCCTCTCCTCTTCATCTCCTCTTCCTCTCCATCCATAAATCTTCTCTCTGGTCTTCCTCCAGACCTCCTGGTCCAGTTCCAGCCTCATCATCCTTCTCCAGATATCTCCTCCATCCCTCCTCTGTTCAGGTCCAAACCATCTCAGTCTGGTTCTTCTCTCCAGAACATCAAACATGTTCTGTTCCTCTGATGTTCTCCTTCCTGATTCTCTCCATCCTGGTCTCTCCTAAAGAGAACCTCAACATCTGAACCTCAGCTACCTCCAACTCTGCCTCCTGTCTTCTCCTCAGGACCACAGTCTCTGAACCGGACCTGGACCCGCAGGTCTCACCACCATCTGCTCCACCTTTACCTTCATTCTGATCAAACTCTTATCGCTCTTTTCTCCACCTGTTCCAACCTGCTCCAACAGCTTCTTCACCTCTTTTTTTCTTTCTCTCATTGTTCTGGACTGTTGACCCTCAGTTCTTCAACTCCTCCTTCTTTTTGTTGTAAAATCTCAAATTCTGGAATATTCTTACTTTTGGTTGTAAAAAAAAAAAAAAGAAAGGGAATTTTTGGTATTTAAAAAAAACTCACTTTTTTAAAAATAAAATTTAGACTTTTGTCCTAAAATCAACAATTTTCTTGTAAAATCAAAGATTTCATTGCTATAGAGAGACATTTTACTAATTCACAAGACCTTCCTCCTGTAGCTCCACCACCTGCAGGGAGGGTCACAGGGGTCAGGGGTCAGGGAGGCAGCAGCCCAACGTCTGGTCCTTGGTGACCCCCAGCTGACTAAAGTGTCTACTGGGACCTGAACGTCTCCTCTCTGGTGGGGGAGGAGCCTGAGCTGGTTCATGAACGTCACCTCTCTGGTGGGAGGAGCCTGAGCTGGTTCATGAACGTCACCTCTCTGGTGGGAGGAGCCTGAACTGGTTCATGAAAGTCACCTCTCTGGTGGGAGGAGCCTGAGCTGGTTCATGAACGTCACCTCTCTGGTGGGAGGAGCCTGAGCTGGTTCATGAATGTCACCTCTCTGGTGGGGGAGGAGCCTGAGCTGGTTCATGAACATCTCCTCTCTGGTGGGGGAGGAGCCTGAGCTGGTTCATGAACGTCACCTCTCTGGTGGGAGGAGCCTGAGCTGGTTCATGAACGTCGCCTCTCTGGTGGGAGGAGCCTGAACTGGTACATGAACGTCACCTCTGGTGGGGGAGGAGCCTAAGCTGGTTCATGAACGTCACCTCTGGTGGGGGAGGAGCCTGAGCTGGTTCATGAACGTCACCTCTGGTGGGGGAGAAGCCTGAGCTGGTTCATGAACGTCTCCTCTCTGGTGGGAGGAGCCTGAACTGGTTCATGAACATCACTTCTGGTGGGGGAGGAGCCTAAGCTGGTTCATGAACGTCACCTCTGGTAGGGGAGGAGCCTGAGCTGGTTCATGAATGTCTCCTCTCTGGTGGGAGGAGCATGAACTGGTTCATGAACGTCTCCTCTCTGGTGGGGGAGGAGCCTAAACTGGTTCATGAACGTCACCTCTGATGGGGGAGGAGCCTAAGCTGGTTCATGAACGTCATCTCTGGTGGGGGAGGAGCCTGAGCTGGTTCATTAACGTCTCCTCTCTGGTGGGGGAGGAGCCTAAACTGGTTCATGAACGTCACCTCTGGTGGGGGAGGAGCCTAAGCTGGTTCATGAACATCTTCTCTCTGGTGGGAGGAACCTGAGCTGGTTCATTAACGTCTCCTCTCTGGTGGGGGAGGAGCCTACACTGGTTCATGAACGTCACCTCTCTGGTGGGAGGAGCCTGAGCTGGTTTATGAACGTCTCCTCTCTGGTGGGGGAGGAGCCTGAGCTGGTTCATGAACGTCACCTCTCTGGTGGGAGGAGCCTGAGCTGGTTCATGAACGTCACCTCTCTGGTGGGAGGAGCCTGAACTGGTTCATGAACGTCTCCTCTCTGGTGGGGGAGGAGCCTAAACTGGTTCATGAACGTCACCTCTGGTGGGGGAGGAGCCTAAGCTGGTTCATGAACGTCACCTCTGGTGGGGGAGGAGCCTGAGCTGGTTCATGAACATCTCCTCTCTGGTGGGGGAGGAGCCTGAGCTGGTTCATGAACGTCACCTCTCTGGTGGGAGGAGCCTGAGCTGGTTCATGAACGTCGCCTCTCTGGTGGGAGGAGCCTGAACTGGTTCATGAACGTCACCTCTGGTGGGGGAGGAGCCTAAGCTGGTTCATGAACGTCACCTCTGGTGGGGGAGGAGCCTGAGCTGGTTCATGAACGTCACCTCTGGTGGGGGAGGAGCCTGAGCTGGTTCATGAACGTCTCCTCTCTGGTGGGAGGAGCCTGAACTGGTTCATGAACATCACTTCTGGTGGGGGAGGAGCCTGAGCTGGTTCATGAACGTCACCTCTGGTGGGGGAGGAGCCTGAGCTGGTTCATGAATGTCTCCTCTCTGGTGGGAGGAGCATGAACTGGTTCATGAACGTCTCCTCTCTGGTGGGGGAGGGGCCTAAACTGGTTCATGAACGTCACCTCTGATGGGGGAGGAGCCTAAGCTGGTTCATGAATGTCATCTCTGGTGGGGGAGGAGCCTGAGCTGGTTCATTAACGTCTCCTCTCTGGTGGGGGAGGAGCCTAAACTGGTTCATGAACGTCACCTCTGGTGGGGGAGGAGCCTAAGCTGGTTCATGAACATCTTCTCTCTGGTGGGAGGAACCTGAGCTGGTTCATTAACGTCTCCTCTCTGGTGGGGGAGGAGCCTACACTGGTTCATGAACGTCACCTCTCTGGTGGGAGGAGCCTGAGCTGGTTTATGAACATCTCCTCTCTGGTGGGGGAGGAGCCTGAGCTGGTTCATGAACGTCACCTCTCTGGTGGGAGGAGCCTGAGCTGGTTCATGAACGTCGCCTCTCTGGTGGGAGGAGCCTGAACTGGTTCATGAACGTCTCCTCTCTGGTGGGGGAGGAGCCTAAACTGGTTCATGAACGTCACCTCTGGTGGGGGAGGAGCCTAAGCTGGTTCATGAACGTCACCTCTGGTGGGGGAGGAGCCTGAGCTGGTTCATGAATGTCTCCTCTCTGGTGGGAGGAGCCTGAGCTGGTTCATGAACGTCACCGCTCTGTGGGGGAGGAGCCTGAGCTGGTTCATGAACGTCACCTCTCTGGTGGGAGGAGCCTGAGCTGGTTCATGAACGTCACCTCTGGTGGGAGGAGCCTGAGCTGGTTCATGAACGTCACCTCTGGTGGGAGGAGCCTGAGCTGGTTCATGAAAGTCACCTCTCTGGTGGGAGGAGCCTGAGCTGGTTCATGAATGTCACCTCTCTGGTGGGAGGAGCCTGAGCTGGTTCATGAACGTCAGCTCCAGAGAGGCTGGACCTCTACTCTGGTGGTGTCCAGGGTGAGAGGAGACGCCCCCCCCCAGCTTGGAGCCTTGACATTGGGGTTTTCTCCAGTAGATGAAGGGAGCTTCCCTGCTCCAAGATTTGTTTCCAAGGTTTGTCCAGAACCAACACCAGGTTCAAACATGAGAGTCCATACATGCAGGAGACATCAGGACACTCTTGACTATAGATCAATGATCAACTTCATAGTCGGATCATCTGATCTTCAGCTGATGTTTTGGACATTTGGACGATCTTTTACGCGCCGACATGCATGTTGCATTTTCAGTAAACTCTGTATCTTTCAATCGCGGGTAGCAGAGAGCTGAAGTGTGTGTGTGTGTGTGTGTGTGTGTGTGTGTGCAGCAGACTCAGGATCCTCTGAGGAATTGTACCAGCAACACTTTCATCTGCAGGATGAAGCTCTCAGGTCCTCTGATGTTCAGCTTTGATGGCATTAAAGGGTCAGTTCACACAAATGTGGAGTTCAGAAAGCAGCACAGCTCCTCCTGCCCCTCCTCCTCCTCCTCCTCCTCCTCCTCCTCCTCCTCCTCCTCCTCCTCATCATCATCATCATCTTCTTCATCATCATCTTCAAACTGAAGACCCTCAGAGAGAAGAACCCTCTTCATCTTCATCAGGACCAGGTCTGAGACCAGTGATCCCAGTAGCTGAACCTCCACCAGCAAATGAAAATGATTTCTGTTTTAAAAACAATAAATAATCAACAGCAAATAGGTCTTTAAAAGTCTTCAGGCTCTTTGGAGGTCTCAGACTTCACAATAAAAGCCTCCTCAAGGAGGTCTCAGACTTCACAATAAAAGCCTCCTCAAGGAGGTCTCACTACAATAAAACTAGCTTTAGGAGACAGCAATCAGAACATCTGAGTCCACCAGAAGACTGGGACTCCAGGTCCAGTCTCTGGGACTCCGGGTCCAGTCTCTGGGACTCCGGGTCCAGTCTCTGGGACTCCGGGTCCAGTCTCTGGGACTCCGGGTCCAGTCTCTGGGACTCTAGCTCCAGTCTCTGGGACTCTAGCTCCAGCCACTGGGACTCTAGCTCCAGTCACTGGGACTCTAGCTTCAGTCTCTGGGACTCTAGCTCCAGTCACTGGGACTCTAGCTCCAGTCTCTGGGACTCTAGCTCCAGTCACTGGGACTCTAGCTCCAGCCACTGGGACTCTAGCTCCAGTCACTGGGACTCTAGCTCCAGCCACTGGGACTCTAGTTCCAGCCACTGGGACTCCAGCTCCAGCCACTGGTACTCCAGGTCCAGTCAATGGGACTCCAGGTCCAGTTACAGGGACTTCAGGTCCAGTCGCTGAGACTCAAGGTCCAGCCACTGGGACTCCAGGTCCAGTCTCTGGGACTCAAGGTCCAGCCACTGGGACTCCGGGTCCAGTCTCTGGGACTCCGGGTCCAGTCTGTGGGATTCCGGGTCCAGTCCCTGGGACTCCAGGTCCAGTCACTGAGACTCCAGGTCCAGTCACTGAGACTCCAGGTCCAGTCTCTGGGACTCCAGGTCCAGTCTCTGGGACTCCAGGTCCATTACAGAGACTCCAGCTCCAGTCACTGGGACTCCGGGTCCAGTCTCTGGGACTCCGGGTCCAGTCTCTGGGACTCCGGGTCCAGTCTCTGGGACTCCGGGTCCAGTCTCTGGGACTCTAGGTCCAGTCTCTGGGACTCTAGCTCCAGCCACTGGGACTCTAGCTCCAGTCACTGGGACTCTAGCTCCAGCCACTGGGACTCTAGCTCCAGCCACTGCGGCTCTAGCTCCAGTCACTGGGACTCTAGCTCCAGCCACTGGGACTCTAGCTCCAGTCACTGGGACTCTAGCTCCAGCCACTGGGACTCTAGCTCCAGCCACTGGTAGAGCCCTATGGAATCCGTGATCATGGAATCACGGACGGAATCGCGGAATTGGAGATTAAAAACGGAATTCACTTTAAATGCGCAATATAACAGAACTGAACAGCAATTTGCGCAAAAGTTTGTTTTTTTTCTTAGGGACTAAAAGTGACTTTTCTTTTTTAAAGATTTTTTTTGGCACTAGTGACTTGTATTGATGGTGGAGAGAGACAGGAAGGGGGGCAGAGAGAACGGGGAAGACACGCAGCAAGGAGCCGACAAGCCGGGAGTCGAGCTCGCGATTAGCCGCACGAGGACTGTAGCCTCTGTACATGGGCCGCCTGCCCAAACCACTGCGCTACCGGGGCGGCCCGAAAGGAACTTTTCTTTCAAGAAAATGATCCAACGGGGGTCACGAAAAGCTGGGACACTGCGCGCTTCTCCGCCTCCTGCCCCCGCTTTCCTCATTAATAAAAAAAAAAAAAACACGTCGAAGCGGCCACCTGAGAAACCGGCGAAGAAGCGAAGGAACTACCGGCTGACTCCCAGGTACAGGACAGAGCAGTTTCTCCGAGATTATTATGTGTCTGGTGATTCAGTGTTCTGCTAGTTTAGCCAGGACACGATTGAATGGACATGAAAAGATACGTGCGAGGATCACTGGACGAGTGAAAAGCACAAACATAAAAAGGCGAGAATCACTCACTGAGCTAAACACAAAGAGGCTGTAACAGCTGGAACACCTAAAGAAAAAATCATACTGACACACAACCAGTGTTCAGTGCTTTGGATTTCATAGCATCTACATCAGCTGTAGTAAATATAGTTTATTCTGTTATCAGACACATAGTTTGTCATGACGTACCTGAAAAATGTCAGGTACGTCATGACAAACTATGTCTGATAACAGAATAAATTAAACAGGCTAAAATGATTAGTTTACAGCTGTTGAAATTCCTTTCTTTTTTTCACTTTAAATGGATTTTACCTATTTTAGTTTTTTTTTCTTGAATTTTTTTCTTTGTCATAAAATGAATGTTTTATTGGACACAATATGTTTAAAAGTATGATAACAGTAACGTTGACAGTTATAATTGCATAAATTGTCTATATTTCATTATTTTATATACTGTATTGGGGTTAAATTTGCATAAAATGCTTAAAACGGAATTCTCAAAAATTAAAAACCGAAAAACACCGAAAATGAAAAAAATCAAAACGGAATTTGAGAAAAAATAAAACGTATTTCATAGGGCCCTACACTGGGACTCTAGCTCCAGCCACTGGGACTCTAGCTCCAGCCACTGGGACTCTAGCTCCAGCCACTGGGACTCTAGCTCCAGCCACTGGGACTCTAGCTCCAGCCACTGGGACTCCGGGTCCAGCCACTGGGACTCCGGGTCCAGTCTCTGGGGCTCCGGGTCCAGCCAATTAGACTCCAGGTCCAGCCACTGAGACTCCAGGTCCAGTCTCTGGGACTCCAGGTCCAGTCACTGGGACTCACTGGGACTCCAGGTCCAGTCACTGGGACTCCAGGTCCAGTCACTGGGACTCACTGGGACTCCGGGTCCAGTCTCTGGGACTCCGGGTCCAGTCTCTGGGACTCCGGGTCCAGTCTCTGGGACTCTAGCTCCAGTCTCTGGGACTCTAGCTCCAGTCTCTGGGACTCTAGCTCCAGTCACTGGGACTCTAGCTCCAGTCTCTGGGACTCTAGCTCCAGTCACTGGGACTCTAGCTCCAGTCACTGGGACTCTAGCTCCAGTAGCTCCAGCCACTGGGACTCTAGCTCCAGCCACTGGGACTCCGGGTCCAGCCTCTGGGACTCCGGGTCCAGTCTCTGGGGCTCCGGGTCCAGCCAATTAGACTCCAGGTCCAGCCACTGAGACTCCAGGTCCAGTCTCTGGGACTCCAGGTCCAGTCACTGGGACTCCAGGTCCAGTCACTGGGACTCACTGGGACTCCAGGTCCAGTCACTGGGACTCCAGGTCCAGTCACTGGGACTCCAGGTCCAGTCACTGGGACTCACTGGGACTCCGGGTCCAGTCTCTGGGACTCTAGCTCCAGTCTCTGGGACTCTAGCTCCAGTCTCTGGGACTCTAGCTCCAGTCTCTGGGACTCTAGCTCCAGTCTCTGGGACTCTAGCTCCAGTCTCTGGGACTCTAGCTCCAGTCTCTGGGACTCTAGCTCCAGTCACTGGGACTCTAGCTCCAGTCACTGGGACTCTAGCTCCAGTCACTGGGACTCTAGCTCCAGCCACTGGGACTCTAGCTCCAGTCACTGGGACTCTAGCTCCAGCCACTGGGACTCTAGCTCCAGCCACTGGGACTCCAGCTCCAGCCACTGGTACTCCAGGTCCAGTCAATGAGACTCCAGGTCCAGTCACTGAGACTCCAGGTCCAGTCTCTGGGACTCCAGGTCCAGTTACAGGGACTCCAGGTCCATTACAGAGACTCCAGCTCCAGTCACTGGGACTCCTGGTCCAGTCTCTGGGACTCCGGGTCCAGTCTCTGGGACTCCGGGTCCAGTCTCTGGGACTCCGGGTCCAGTCTCTGGGACTCCGGGTCCAGTCTCTGGGACTCCGGGTCCAGTCTCTGGGACTCAATGGGACTCCGGGTCCAGTCTCTGGGACTCACTGGGACTCCGGGTCCAGTCTCTGGGACTCTAGCTCCAGTCTCTGGGACTCTAGCTCCAGTCTCTGGGACTCTAGCTCCAGTCTCTGGGACTCTAGCTCCAGTCTCTGGGACTCTAGCTCCAGTCTCTGGGACTCTAGCTCCAGTCTCTGGGACTCCAGCTCCAGCCACTGGGACTCTAGCTCCAGTCTCTGGGACTCTAGCTCCAGTCACTGGGACTCTAGCTCCAGTCACTGGGACTCTAGCTCCAGTCACTGGGACTCTAGCTCCAGCCACTGGGACTCTAGCTCCAGCCACTGGGACTCTAGCTCCAGCCACTGGGACTCTAGCTCCAGCCACTGGGACTCTAGCTCCAGCCACTGGGACTCTAGCTCCAGCCACTGGGACTCTAGCTCCAGCCACTGGGACTCTAGCTCCAGCCACTGGGACTCCGGGTCCAGCCTCTGGGACTCCGGGTCCAGCCTCTGGGACTCCGGGTCCAGCCACTTAGACTCCAGGTCCAGCCATTGAGACTCCAGGTCCAGTCTCTGGGACTCCAGGTCCAGTCACTGGGACTCCAGGTCCAGTCACTGGGACTCACTGGGACTCCAGGTCCAGTCACTGGGACTCCAGGTCCAGTCACTGGGACTCACTGGGACTCCGGGTCCAGTCTCTGGGACTCCGGGTCCAGCCTCTGGGACTCCGGGTCCAGCCTCTGGGACTCCGGGTCCAGTCTCTGGGACTCCGGGTCCAGTCTCTGGGACTCCGGGTCCAGCCTCTGGGACTCCGGGTCCAGCCTCTGGGACTCCGGGTCCAGTCTCTAGGGCTCCGGGTCCAGCCAATGAGACTCCAGGTCCAGCCACTGAGACTCCAGGTACAGTCACTGGGACTCCAGGTCCAGTCTCTGGGACTCCAGGTCCAGTCACTGGGACTCACTGGGACTCCAGGTCCAGTCACTGGGACTCCAGGTCCAGTCACTGGGACTCACTGGGACTCCGGGTCCAGTCACTGGGACTCACTGGGACTCCGGGTCCAGTCACTGTGACTCACTGGGACTCCGGGTCCAGTCTCTGGGACTCCAGGTCCAGTCACTGGGACTCACTGGGACTCCGGGTCCAGTCACTGGGACTCACTGGGACTCCGGGACTCCGGTCCAGTCACTGGGACTCACTGGGACTCCGGGTCCAGTCTCTAGGACTCCAGGTCCAGTCACTGGGGTCACTGGGACTCAGTCACTGGGACTCCAGGTCCAGTCTCACTGGGACTCCAGGTCCAGTCATCACTCCATGGGTCCAGTCACTGGGACGGGTCCAGTCTCTGGGACTCCAGGTCCAGTCTCTGGACTCCGGGTCCAGTCTCTGGGACTCCAGGTCCAGTCCAGTCCTCTGGGACTCCGGGTCCAGTGGGACTCCTGTCCAGGACTCCGGGTCCAGTCTCTGGGACCGGGTCCATGGGACTCCGTCTTTGGGACTCCGGGACCAGCCTCTGGGACTCCGGGTCCAGTCTCTGGGCCCGGGTCCAGCCAATGAGACTCCAGGTCCAGCCACTGGGACTCCAGGTCCAGTCTCTGGGACTCCAGCTCCAGTCACTGGGACTCCAGGTCCAGTCTCTGGGACTCCAGGTCCAGTAACTGGGACTCACTGGGACTCCAGGTCCAGTCTCTGTGACCTCCAGGTCTAGTCTTTGTGACTCCGGGTCCAGTCTCTGGGACTCCGGGTCCAGTCACTGGGGCTTCGGGTCCAGTCTCTCGGGCTCCGGGTCCAGTCTCTGGGACTCCAGGTCCTGCCTCTGGGACTCCAGGTCGAGTCTCTGGGACTCCGGGTCCAGTCTCTGGGACTCCAGGTCCAGTCTCTGGGACTCCAGGTCCAGTCTCTGGGACTTCAGGTCCAGTCTCTGGGACTCTAGATCCAGTCACTGGGAACCCTAGGTCCAGTCACTGGGACCCTAAGTCCAGTCACTGGGACTCCAGGTCCAGTCACTGGGACTCCAGGTCCAGTCTCTCGGACTCCAGGTCCAGTCACTGGGACTCACTGGGACTCCAGGTCCAGTCACTGGGACTCCAGGTCCAGTCACTGGGACTCCAGGTCCAGTCACTGGGACCCACTGGGACTCCGGGTCCAGTCTCTGGGACTCCAGGTCCAGTCTCTGGGACTCCGGGTCCAGTCTCTGGGACTCCGGGTCCAGTCTTTGGGACTCCGGGTCCAGCCTCTGGGACTCCGTGTCCAGTCTCTGGGGCTCCGGGTCCAGCCAATGAGACTCCAGGTCCAGCCACTGAGACTCCAGGTACAGTCTCTGGGACTCCAGCTCCAGTCACTGGGACTCCAGGTCCAGTCTCTGGGACTCCAGGTCCAGTAACTGGGACTCACTGGGACTCCAGGTCCAGTCTCTGTGACCTCCAGGTCTAGTCTTTGTGACTCCGGGTCCAGTCTCTGGGACTCCGGGTCCAGTCACTGGGGCTTCGGGTCCAGTCTCTCGGGCTCCGGGTCCAGTCTCTGGGACTCCAGGTCCTGCCTCTGGGACTCCAGGTCGAGTCTCTGGGACTCCGGGTCCAGTCTCTGGGACTCCAGGTCCAGTCTCTGGGACTCCAGGTCCAGTCTCTGGGACTTCAGGTCCAGTCTCTGGGACTCTAGATCCAGTCACTGGGACCCTAGGTCCAGTCACTGGGACCCTAAGTCCAGTCACTGGGACTCCAGGTCCAGTCTCTCGGACTCCGGGTCCAGCCTCTGGGTCCAGTCTCTGGGACTTCAGGTCCAGTCTCTGGGACTCCAGGTCCAGTCTCTGGGACTCCAGGTCGAGTCTCTGGGACTCCGGGTCCAGCCTCTGGGACTCCAGGTCCAGTCTCCAGTCTCTGGGTCCTCTGGGACTCCAGTCCAGTCACTGGGACTCACTGGGTCCAGTCCAGTCACTGGGACTCCAGGTCCAGTCACTGGGACTCCAGGTCCAGTCAGTCTCTGGGACTCCAGGTCCTGGGACTCCGGGGTCTCTGGGACTCCGGGTCCAGTCTCTGGGACTCCGGGTCCATCTGAGACTCCGGGTCCAGTCTCTGGGCTCCGGGACTCCTCCAGGAGACTCCAGGTCCAGGTCCAGTCTCTGGGACTCCAGGTCCAGTCCTCTGACTCCTCTAGGTCCAGTCTCTGTGACTCCGGGTCCAGTCTGGGACCTCGGGGTCCAGTCTCTCGGGTCCAGTCTCTGGGACTCCAGGTCCTGCCTCTGGGACTCCAGGTCGAGTCTCTGGGACTCCGGGTCCAGTCTCGGGACTCCAGGTCCGGGTCCAGTCTCTGGGACTCCAGGTCCAGTCTCTGGGACTTCAGGTCCAGTCTCTGGGACTCTAGATCCAGTCACTGGGACCCTAGGTCCAGTCACTGGGACCCTAAGTCCAGTCACTGGGACTCCAGGTCCAGTCTCTCGGACTCCGGGTCCAGCCTCTGGGACTCCAGGTCCAGTCTCTGGGACTTCAGGTCCAGTCTCTGGGACCCTAGGTCCAGTCTCTGGGACTCCGGGTCGAGTCTCTGGGACTCCGGGTCCAGCCTCTGGGACTCCAGGTCCAGTCTCTGGGACTTCAGGTCCAGTCTCTGGGACTCCAGGTCCAGTCTCTGGGACTCCAGGTCCAGTCTCTGGGACTCCAGGTCCAGTCTCTGGGACCCTAGGTCCAGTCTCTGGGACTCCGGGTCGAGTCTCTGGGACTCCGGGTCCAGCCTCTGGGACTCCAGGTCCAGTCTCTGGGACTTCAGGTCCAGTCTCTGGGACTCCGGGTCCAGCCTCTGGGACTCCAGGTCCAGGTCCTGGTCTGAGCTCCAGATTAGAGCACATTAGGGTGTTTGTGTGGGGGGGATTAGAGGTGATTAGTCTCTAACAGAAATCTGAATCTGGACCCAGACTAAATCCTTCAGATTAGTCAAATGGATGTTTCAGTTTAATAATCTTCATCTCACTGATGAGGAGGATGATGATGTCATCCTTCACGTGACCTGCTTGTCCTCCTGTCACCAGAGTCCATTCAGAAAACATCTGTCAGAACTGAAGACGTTTCCATGACAACAGGAGGACTTTTAAGGAAGTCTGAAGTAAATGTTCCAGATCCGTGACTGAGAGTTTCTGAGTTCCATTTGGAAGAGTCAACTGGAACAACTGGGAACCAGCAACAGGTCCCAGTTCTGTTCTAAATCACAGAAAACTGCACAGTTCTGTCCCATAATCCTCACATGTTGCTGTCAAATCACCAATATTACAAACTGGTGACTTTTAAACTTAATATTGCAACTTTTGTCGTTAAATACTTATTTCAGCAAAACTGCATCGTTTTACATAAAATTATAACTTATTGTCCTAAAATGAAAAATGTACTTCCAAAATGACAAAAAAAAAATATTATAAACTGCTTATTTTGCAATTTTAGTCATAAAACGTGAATTTTTGTCATCAAATCTCAAATTTTTCAAAATCCCTTTTTAACATGAAAAACCCCGCAGGTTCTGCAGAAAGGGGGAGGAGCCTGAGCTCCACCTGTGCTGATGAATTCACAGAGGAGATCAGCTCACCTGCTCCAGGCTGACGTCAACAGCAGGTCAGAGGTCCCGGGGTCCCGAGGTCCCAGAGGTCCCGGGGGCCCCCCATGGAGGCTCCTGTTGATGGGTTTGTGTTTCAGGGCGACAGAACCAGATCAGATCAGGGTCTGGTGAGTGCTTCAGTGTTGATGTTTTAGTTCCATCTTTCTTATGCAACATCAGCAAAGGTAACACCCCCCCCCCCCCCCCCCCCCCCCCCCCCCCCCCCCCCCCCCCGAACACACACACACACACACACTTCCGTAACCTTGCAGGAAAGTGTTCATGCGCATATTTGCCTTCGTGTGTATTTGTGTTTACGTGTGTGTACTTGTATCTGCACGTGTTGGAATCTAAGGTATGTCACTCCGGGCTGAGCCGTTCCGCGCCGGGACAGGTCTGGAGCCACTGGCACAAACAATAATCTGACATGAACCAACCAGGCAGTTTGAAATCGGAGCCGAGCAGAACAGCAGGTGTCGGTTCTGTCAGTCTCAGTCCACACACCAGATTTCGTTACAAAACCGGCCACTTCCAAACTCTTCGCCCGCAACACTCGGTTCTACCAGTCGCGCGTCTGAAACCCGGAGAACCGGCGCTGAATAGTGTCAGCGGATCAATGTTCCTGAGCCGAAGCAGAGATCGGCCCGCCTGCTTCCAAACCTACTTGGAGCTGTTTTTGTCAGAGAAACCATTGCATAGAAAAGCGATCTCAACAAGAACCGTCAGATTCCTGAGCGGAGTTCGGCGCGCTGCCGTCACAACGGCTGCTCCCATTCCCTCCTCACTGCAACTTAGATCTGGCAAAAAACGTCCGGCGCGACCCGGTTGAACTCACCTGAGTTCAGCGGGCTGCTTCACGATCCACCGGAGTCCAAGTCGTCCTAGGAAAGTTCCAGAGACCCGGAGAGTCCCGCAGAGCGCCGCCGCTGAGCGATCCGCACCGACAGCCGCACAACAGGTCCGGCAGAGACCCCGCCCCGCTGCGCTTCCTCCGGGCGGCGCCGGGACGCGAAGACGACGCTCCTCTGACGGTCCTGCTGAGTCCAGAACCCGGTTCGGTTCGTCTGCACGCTGCAGTTAGACACCTAACAAGGTTTTGGTCCTGGTCCCGGTCCTGTCCAGGACCTGGTCTCCCTCCAGTGCTCCGGTTCTGTTCAGGTCTGAGTGGATCAGTACTTATCAGACTGATTGATCCATTTAAGGAACATTTACCTCTTAAGTTCATCTACTTGATTCATTGATCTGAGTATTTTAATTACTCTGATCACATTAATTATTCTTTAATTATTCTGAGGTCGAAGTGAAGTACTGGAGTAAAAGTACTCAGTACTTGAGTAAAAGTACTCAGTTACTGTGATTCTGGTAATGATTTAAATAACCAACAGACATCTGGTCGCATGGTGGACGTGATGGGGGCGGGGCTTCCCCTGGGTGTAGGCGGAGCTTTAAATTTGATATTTTATATCACTTTATTCAGAAAAAAGTAGAGCCTAATTTTATTTTAGAAAAAACATTCTAAAAACTGCACAACTTCAGCAGCGTAACTTTATTTATTTAAATTAACTGCATTGGTTTATATTAAGTGACACTTTATTTAAAAAAATATCAACTGCTTAACTTTATTTAAAAAAATACATAATTTGAAGATTTAAAACTGCACAGACACCAGTCAGTGGTTTTATTTTGTCGTCTGCATCACAGATTGGAACATTTCAGCCTGATTGTTTTTCATTGATACTCCAGCAGCGTATATATCAGCTGATAATTGATCACTTCTAAAAACATAAAACAGTAAAAGATTGAGTCACATGACCTCTGAGCTCAGTCATGTGACCTGCTGAGACCGCAGTCAGTTCCTTGACTCGTCAATAACCAATCAACATCAGCCAGAAATGTTAGGACCAGGTCTACGTGAGTCTGAAATCAGGGCAGACGCCCGTCTGATGCCCTGAAAGGACAGGAAGTGACATCATCTGGAGGTGGAGCCCAGACAGGAAGTGGTTAAACAATCGAAGCGTCTTCAGAGTTAGCATGTGAGGACAGTTGTGGTCTGTGAGGACGTCTCTACTGTCGGGACACGTCTGCAGGGGCGTGTCTCCCCGCCTCCTCCTCTGGCTCCGCCTCCCCCAGCAGCACACAGAGCTCTGCCAGCCGCTGTTGCATCTTGGGAATTCCTGACAGCTGGTTCTCCAGACGGTGCTTCTCCTCCTAAAACAGGAAACGATGTGGAGTCACACCAACAGTAACAAACCACCTGGACAAGGTCTGGATGACCCTGACAGACTGGACTCCAGTCACGTGACCCGTCTGAATGACCCTGACAGACTGGACTCCAGACACGTGACCCGTCTGAATGACCCTGGCAGACTGGACTCCAGTCACGTGACCCGTCTGGATGACCCTGGCAGACTGGACTCCAGTCACGTGACCCGTCTGGATGACCCTGACAGACTGGACTCCAGACACGTGACCCGTCTGAATGACCCTGGCAGACTGGACTCCAGTCACGTGACCAGTCTGAATGACCCTGACAGACTGGATTCCAGACACGTGACCCGTCTGGATGACCCTGACAGACTGGACTCCAGTCACGTGACCCGTCTGAATGACCCTGGCAGACTGGACTCCAGTCACGTGACCAGTCTGAATGACCCTGACAGACTGGATTCCAGACACGTGACCCGTCTGAATGACCCTGACAGACTGGACTCCAGTCACGTGACCCGTCTGGATGACCCTGACAGACTGGACTCTAGTCACGTGACCAGTCTGGATGACCCTGACAGACTGGATTCCAGTCACGTGACCCGTCTGGATGACCCTGACAGACTGGACTCCAGTCACGTGACCAGTCTGGATGACCCTGGCAGACTGGACTCCAGTCACGTGACCCGTCTGAATGACCCTGACAGACTGGACTCCAGTCACGTGACCCATCTGAATGACCCTGACAGACTGGACTCCAGTCATGTGACCCGTCTGAATGACCCTGACAGACTGGACTCCAGTCATGTGACCCGTCTGGATGACCCTGACAGACTGGACTCCAGTCACGTGACCCGTCTGGATGACCCTGACAGACTGGACTCCAGTCATGTGACCTGACACAGCAGCCAACGCTGCGGTAGCCACAGTAACACTCCTAACGTCAGCTCCTTAGCTTTAATGGAGCTAACGTCAGCTAACTCTAGCACAGGTCAACTCCAAGGACCTGATCACAGCTTACACGACTATTACAAACTAATTAGTTCAATTCCAGCTCATTAGCTAAAGATATTCAATCAGCCAGCTAGCTAAAGTTAACGGGGTGTTCTCAGATAAACTTCTGGTCCACCTCTGGTAAACCTGCTGGTCCTTCAGGGTTCTGGTTTCATTCGTATTTACTCATTTTACAGGAAGTGATGTCATCAGTGATGTCATCAGCTTTTTTCTGGCTCCAGTGGCCTTTAATCATAGAGGGACAGACAGGAAATCAGGGCAGAGAGAGGGCGGGGAGCGGCTTCAGAACTGTAGCCCCTCCTACAGGATGGCAGCCCCTCCTACAGGACAGCAGCCCCTCCTACAGGATGGTAGCCACTCCTATAGGACTGCAGCCCCACCCACAGGACTGGAGCCCCTCCTACAGGACTGCAGCCCCTCCTACAGGACTGCAGCCCCTCCTACAGGATGGCAGCCCCTCCTACAGGACTGAAGCCCCTCCGACAGGACGGTCGCCCCTCCTACAGGACTGAAGCCCCTCCTACAGAACAGTAGCCACTCCTACAGGACTGCAGCCCCACCCACAGGACTGGAGCCCCTCCTACAGGACTGCAGCCCCTCCTACAGGACTGCAGCCCCTCCTACAGGACTGTAGCCCCTCCTAAAGGACTGCAGCCCCTCCTACAGGACTGGAGCCCCTCCTACAGGACTGGAGCCCCACCTACAGGACGGTAGCCACTCCTACAGTGTTGCAGCCCCTCCAACAGGACTGGAGCCCCTCCTAGAGGACTGGAGCCCCACCTACAGAACTGGAGCCCCACCTACAGAACTGGAGCCCCACCTACAGGACTGGAGCCCCACCTACAGGACGGTAGCCACTCCTACAGTGTTACAGCCCCATCTACAGGACTGGAGCCCCACCTACAGGACGGTAGCCACTCCTACAGTGTTGCAGCCCCTCCAACAGGACTGGAGCCCCTCCTACAGGACTAGAGCCCCACCTACAGAACTGGAGCCCCACCTACAGGACTGGAGCCCCACCTACAGGACGGTAGCCACTCCTACAGTGTTACAGCCCCACCTACAGGACGGTAGCCACTCCTACAGTGTTACAGCCCCACCTACAGGACTGGAGCTTCACCTACAGGATTGTAGCCACTCCTAGAGTGTTGCAGCCCCACCTACAGGACGGTAGCCACTCCTACAGAACTGTAGCCACTCCTACATTGTTGCAGCCCCTCCCACAGGACTGGAGCCTCACCTACAGGATTGTAGCCACTCCTAGAGTGTTGCAGCCCCACCTACAGGACGGTAGCCACTCCTACAGAACTGTAGCCACTCCTACATTGTTGCAGCCCCTCCCACAGGACTGGAGCCCCTCCTACAGGATGGCAGCCACTCCTACAGTGTTGTAGCCCCACCTACAGGACGGTAGCCACTCCTACAGGACTGGAGCCCCTCCTACAGAACTGCAGGCCCTCCTACAGGACTGGAGCCCCTCCTACAGGACAGTAGCCACTCCTACAGGACTGCAGCCCCCCCTACAGGACTGGAGTCCCTCCTACAGGACAGTAGCCACTCCTACAGTGTTGCAGCCCCACCTACAGGACTGCAGCCCCTCCTACACGACTGGAGTCCCTTCTACAGGGGCCGCCTGGTCCAACCACTGAGCTTCAGGGGCAGCTCCAGCTCTCACAGTGACTGGTTTTACTTCCTGGAACTCTGAAACCTGCAGACCTGTGGTTCTGGAGACAAAGGTGGGCGGGGATAGCACACCTGAGTGTTCTGAGGAGGATGTTTGGTTGAAAAATGTTAAACTTCTCAGATAAACTTCTGGTCCACCTCTGGTAAACCTGCTGGTCCTTCAGGGTTCTGGTTTCATTCGTATTTACTCATTTTACAGGAAGTGATGTCATCAGTGATGTCATCAGCTTTTTTCTGGCTCCAGTGGCCTTTAATCATAGAGGGACAGACAGGAAATCAGGGCAGAGAGAGGGCGGGGAGCGGCTTCAGAACTGTAGCCCCTCCTACAGGATGGCAGCCCCTCCTATAGGACTGTAGCCCCTCCTACAGGACGGTAGCCCCTCCTACAGGATGACAGACCCTCCTACAGGACGGCAGCCCCTCCTACAGGATGGCAGCCCCTCCTACAGGACTGAAGCCCCTCCGACAGGACGGTCGCCCCTCCTACAGGACTGAAGCCCCTCCTACAGAACGGTAGCCACTCCTACAGGACTGCAGCCCCACCCACAGGACTGGAGCCCCTCCTACAGGACTGCAGCCCCTCCTACAGGACTGCAGCCCCTCCTACAGGACTGCAGCCCCTCCTACAGGACTGTAGCCCCTCCTAAAGGACTGCAGCCCCTCCTACAGGACTGGAGCCCCTCCTACAGGACTGGAGCCCCTCCTACAGGACTGCAGCCCCTCCTACAGGACTGTAGCCCCTCCTAAAGGACTGCAGCCCCTCCTACAGGACTGGAGCCCCTCCTACAGGACTGGAGCCCCACCTACAGGACGGTAGCCACTCCTACAGTGTTGCAGCCCCTCCAACAGGACTGGAGCCCCTCCTAGAGGACTGGAGCCCCACCTACAGAACTGGAGCCCCACCTACAGAACTGGAGCCCCACCTACAGGACTGGAGCCCCACCTACAGGACGGTAGCCACTCCTACAGTGTTACAGCCCCATCTACAGGACTGGAGCTCCACCTACAGGACGGTAGCCACTCCTACAGTGTTGCAGCCCCTTCAACAGGACTGGAGCCCCTCCTACAGGACTAGAGCCCCACCTACAGAACTGGAGCCCCACCTACAGGACTGGAGCCCCACCTACAGGACGGTAGCCACTCCTACAGTGTTACAGCCCCACCTACAGGACGGTAGCCACTCCTACAGTGTTACAGCCCCACCTACAGGACTGGAGCCTCACCTACAGGATTGTAGCCACTCCTAGAGTGTTGCAGCCCCACCTACAGGACGGTAGCCACTCCTACAGAACTGTAGCCACTCCTACATTGTTGCAGCCCCTCCCACAGGACTGGAGCCCCTCCTACAGGATGGCAGCCACTCCTACAGTGTTGTAGCCCCACCTACAGGACGGTAGCCACTCCTACAGGACTGGAGCCCCTCCTACAGAACTGCAGGCCCTCCTACAGGACTGGAGCCCCTCCTACAGGACAGTAGCCACTCCTACAGGACTGCAGCCCCCCCTACAGGACTGGAGTCCCTCCTACAGGACAGTAGCCACTCCTACAGTGTTGCAGCCCCACCTACAGGACTGCAGCCCCTCCTACACGACTGGAGTCCCTTCTACAGGGGCCGCCTGGTCCAACCACCGAGCTTCAGGGGCAGCTTCAGCTCTCACAGTGACTGGTTTTACTTCCTGGAACTCTGAAACCTGCAGAGCTGTGGTTCTGGAGACAAAGGTGGGCGGGGATAGCACACCTGAGTGTTCTGAGGAGGATGTTTGGTTGAAAAATGTTAAACTTGGGATCTGAAGAGACACTGCAGATGCTGGTCATGTGACATACAGCAGCCTGATTGGCTGCTCTCCATCTCCTCACCATAAATGCTTTTTCTCTCTCACACTCAGACTCAGACTCACACACACTCTCAAACACACACACACCCCTCATGTGCCGGAGGCGTGCTGCTGGTTACCATGGTAACCACAGAGTCTGCAGATGCAGAAGTCAGAGGATCCTGTCATTTCAGCACGTTGATGAGCTGCAGCTAATGAGAGACGAGAGGACTGTTGCACTGCTGGTCCACACCAGGTAAGGTTCTGCTGGAAACCGGGTCAGAATGGGTTCAAGGCAGCAGAGACCCTAGACAACCGTGCATCTTTGAGGCTGTAACAGTGTACAAATCAAACACACCTGCAGGGACAGGCGGGTGGAGGCGTCCAGAGGTTCAAATTTCCATCCTCCTTCTCCATCAAACTGCAGCAGGTGAGAGTGGTACTTCCTGTCAGAGAAAAGGACAAGTCAGCTTCTGGCAGCTCAGAGCTTTGCTGCCCTCTGCAGGATCAACACTGCAGAGCAGTCCAACAACAAACACCTGTTCACATTCATCATCATAATCACCACCACCATCACGTCATCATCACCTTCACCACCACCACCACCATCGTAATCATCATCACCACCACCACCATCATCATAATCATCATCACCATCATCACCACCACCACCATCATCATAATCATCACCACCACCACCATCACCTTCACCACCACCACCGTCATCATCACCACCACCAGCATCACCACCATCATCATAATCATCATCACCATCATCACCATCATCATCATCATCACCACCACCACCACCACCACCACCACCACCACCATCATCATCATAATCATCACCATCATCATCATTACTGTCATCATCACCTTCAACACCACCACTGTCATCATCACCACCACCATCATCATTACTGTCATCACCACCATCATCATAATCATCACCATCATCATCATTACTGTCATCATCATCACCTTCACCACCGTCATCATCACCACCACCACCACCATCATCATAATCATCACCATCATCATCATTACTGTCATCATCATCACCTTCACCACCACCACCACCACCACCATCATAATCATCATCACCACCACCACCATCATCATAATCATCATCACCACCACCACCATCACCTTCACCACGACCACCGTCATCATCACCAACACCAGCATCACCACCATCATCATAATCATCATCATCACCATCAACATCATTACTGTCATCATCACCTTCACCACCACCACTGTCATCATCATAATCATCACCATCATCATCATTACTGTCATCACCTTCACCACCACTGTCATCATCATAATCATCACCATCATCATCATTACTGTCATCATCACCTTCACCACCACTGTCATCATCACCACCATCATCATCATTACTGTCATCATCACCACCACCACCATCATCATAATCATCATCACCACCACCACCATCACCTTCACCACCACCGTCATCATCACCACCACCAGCATCACCACCATCATCATAATCATCATCATCATCATCACCACCACCACCACCACCACCACCACCACCACCATCATCATCATAATCATCACCATCATCATTACTGTCATCATCACCTTCACCACCACCACTGTCATCATCACCACCACCATCATCATAATCATCACCATCATTACCGTCATCACCTTCACCACCACTGTCATCATCACCACCACCACCATCACCTTCACCACCACCGTCATCATCATCCACCACCACACCATCATCACCACCATCATCATCATCATCATCATCATCACCAACCACCCCCCCCACCACCACCACCACCACCATCATCATCATAATCATCACCATCATAATCATTACTGTCATCATCACCTTCACCACCACCACTGTCATCATCACCACCACCATCATCATAATCATCACCATCATCATCATTACTGTCATCACCTTCACCACCACTGTCATCATCACCACCACCACCATCATCATCATAATCATCACCATCATCATCATTACTGTAGGGCTGTAATCAACCAAAGAAATTCTTGGTCGACTGAAACCCCGAAATTTCGACCAAAAATCGACTAATCGGGGGGGGGTCTCGGGTCTGGCGGCTCTGACAGCGTTTTCCATCACGTGCATCTGCGCAATTTAAAAGCCCATGATTACCGAAAATATACTGACATCAGCACAAGAAGGCAATTAAACACAAAAGGCAATTCAGGGAAAATTATCTTTATTAAACATCCCAGATCAAGACAAGTGTCAACGAAATAAAGCTGTGCATTACTGAATAATAGAGCATAGGCTCAAAACAATAGCCTACAGTGCGCATTAGGTAAAAAAAAAAAAAAGAAGCCCAAATCCAATAAATAGAAATAAATGTGCACAATAATAAAAGGGAACCTTCATGTGACTCCTTTAGTGTTTCCACACAGAGTGCCATATTAGCCGCATTGTCACATACAACAGACACTCTCTTTTCTTGTGGAATTTTTAAAGGCATCAGCAACTTCAGATAGTCGCGCAGCGATATTTCTTTCTGTGTGCGCCTCTTCCATTTGTTTTGTCTCAAGCACAACACTCTTTGCTTTCCAGTTGCCATCAATGAAATGGGCAGTCACTGTCATATATGACTCCATTCGAATAGACGTCCACATATCTGTGGTCAAGCTCAGTGCCTCGCTGTGTTGTATTAACTGTGAAACTTTCTCTTTGAGTCCCTCGTATTTTGCGGTTAGTGCATGCATTATTGTCTGGCGCGCTGGCACGGAATATCCAGGTTCCAAAACTTTTAACAGGTTCTTAAAACCTTGGCTTTCCACGACACCTATGGGCCTCATATACTGAGCAATAAAACTGCCAATTCCTTCTGTGATATCATTTTTGCGTTTGGATGATAGAGGAGGCTTAACATCCAGCGTAGTCTGGGTGTATCTGAGGGATGCTGCAGTTGTTGCGGGCGGGTGCGCCTGCAGTTATAAAACGAATAAACGATTATTAGACTATAATATTGAATTATGTTTAATATGATATTAATAGCCTATAATGTTGAAATCTTACCGTTTTTAGATGATACGCCATGTTTGTAGTCGAGCTGTGATATGCAAACTGTTGTTTGCAAATCTTGCATTCGACTTTTTTCCCGCCATCTATTTTGGTAAAATTCTGCCACACTGCTGATGTCTTTGACATGGATGGTAGGCTACTGGACTCGCTGTAATAATGTATATAAATATATAATATATATAATATAAATATTCAGCAAATCACCGGACGTTGAATAACGTGGAGGTTCTTCAATCCACCTGTCCCTAGTGGGTTGGGCTAATCCAAAATAATGAAAACAAGAGGGGTGTTCTCTGAAGACAGGCTGTTACCTCTGAAACAGGGGTGCTCTGAAAACACCCCCATTAGCACTTGATACTTTCCTCCTGATGAAATTAACCATAGACTGTATGAAATTAACACGGCAAAAAATCGACCAATCAGAATTTTGGTCGACCCAGAACGTATCGACCAATAAGTCGACCAGTCGACTAGGACTTTACAGCCCTACATTACTGTCATCATCACCTTCACCACCACTGTCATCATCACCACCATCATCATTACTGTCATCATCACCACCACCACCATCATCATAATCATCACCATCATCATCATTACTGTCATCATCATCACCTTCACCACCGTCATCATCACCACCACCACCACCATCATCATAATCATCACCATCATCATCATTACTGTCATCATCATCACCTTCACCACCGTCATCATCACCACCACCACCATCATCATCATAATCATCACCATCATCATCATTACTGTCATCATCAATTCACCACCACCACTGTCATCATCACAACCATCACCGTCATCATCACCTTCACCATCACCACCATCACCGTCATCATCATCATAATCATCACCATCATCATCATTACTGTCATCATCACCTTCACCACCATCACCGTCATCATCACCAACATCACCGTCATCATCACCTTCACCACCACCACCACCGTCATCATCACCACCATCATCGTCATCATCATCATAATCATCACCACCATCATCACCGTCATCATCACCTTCACCACCATCTCCACCACCTCCATCATTATCACCATCACCATCATAATTATCACCATCACCACCACGACCATCATCACCTTCACCACCATCACCGTCATCATCACCTTCACCACCATCATCACCATCATCATCACCTTCACCACCATCACATTAGTCATCACCACCATCATCATCAATATCATCACCATCATTACCTTCACCACCATCATCACCGTCATCACCTTCACCACCATCACCACCACCACCTTCATCACCATCATCACCTTCACCTTCACCACCATCACCGTCATCATCACCATCACCACCACTTCCTTCACCATCATCACCACCACCACCTCCATCATCATCACCACCATCACCATCACAATCATCACCATCACCACCGTCACCACCTTCATCACCATCACCTTCGCCACCATCACCATCATCATCACCTTCACCACCATCACCATCATCACCTTCACCATCACTATCATCACCATCATAATCATCACCATCATCACCTTCACCATCACCACCATAATCATCACCATCACCACCGTCACCATCATCACCTTCACCACCATCACCGTCATCATCACCATCAACAACCATCATCACCATCATCACCATCCACCACCCATCATCCACCACCATCACCCACCCCATCACCAGGCACCCTTCACCATCACCTTCACCACCACCACCCATCATCATCACCATCACCACCTTCTCACCTTCATCAATCATCACCACCATCATCACCCATCATCACCATCCCATCACCATCCCACCACCACCCAGCACCACCACCATCACCCCCACCATCATCACCACCCACCACCATCACCTCACCACCACCATCACCCTTCCCACATCATCACCCGCACCCCCCACCTCACCACCACCACCATCAGCATCACCGGCACCACCTTCCCCACGCACCATCACCCATCATCACCATCACCACCACCTTCACCATCATCACCACCACCACCCCATCATCATCACCACCATCACCATCACAATCATCACCATCACCACCGTCACCCATCACCATCAATCACCATCATCATCACCTTCACCACCATCACATCATCACCTTCACCATCACCACCATAATCATCACCATCACCACCGTCACCATCATCACCTTCACCACCATCACCGTCATCATCACCTTCACCACCATCACCTTCACCATCACCACCATCATTACCACCATCACCATCACCACCACCGTCATCATCACCTTCACCACCACCACCATCATCATCACCATCACCACCACCGTCATCATCACCTTCACCACCACCACCATCATCATCACCATCACCACCACCACCACCACCACCACCTTCACCATCACCACCTTCACCACCATCATCACCATCATGGGCCGAGGGTTATGCACCAAACTCTCACCCCAACCCCCCTGGTGCTGCTCAGACAAATGACCAGAACTGAACCTGGGTTTACTGACCAGAGGGAGGGCCTGTGGGTGATGGACAGCAGAGCAATCCCAGCATCCTTTGCGGCCTGGAAGATGTTTCCCTCCACATCTATGCTGACTGCGCTGGTGCACTCATCCAGGAGAGCGTACCGAGGACTGAGAGAGACATCAACAACACAGAGAGAGAGAGAGAGTCAGCTGATCCACAGACTGCAGGGCTCGACAATAGCATTTGCCCGATGGCCCGAGCGTTTTTTTCGCCTGTCTCGGGCCAGTACGGGCCAGTAAACTTTATTAAACACTGGCCCATCCGGGCCACCACATTTTGAGGAAATTTCAGATTTTTCTTACGTATATATTCGTCATAATCGCCAAGAAATGACTTGTATTTTATCGGAACATGAAGATGGTCCGCCATGTTTGTTGTCTTCACACGTGAGGCAGCGGCGCCTGCGCAGAAGAACGTAATTTCGCTGCAGGAGTGTGTCGCGTCTTCGTGCATTTCCGGAACTGTTCGGGAATGTTCGGCAGCAGCATCTTTAAATTAGGGCTGGGACGACGCGTCGACGTCATCGATTACGTCGACGCAAAAACTGCACGTCGATGCGTTGTCACTCAGAATCAAAAATGGCGGCGGCCGTGGCATAGAATAGCAGCGAGTCGGGGGAGAAGAAGCTATCTCGTAACAGGATGTCAAAAGTATGGGGGTACTTTACACCTAAAGGTAACGATTCGGTGGTCTGTGACCTGTGCAAAATAGAGATGGCATATCATAAAAGCACTACCGCGATGCACCAGCACCTTAAGAAGAGACACGTGGGAGCCGCTTGTGTGGAGGAGAAGACACGTAAGTTTTCAACTTTTTTTTCCTTCCTTGTTTGCAATGATTAAACCCGTCATTCATCCAAACCGCTCCACGTAACTTGTGCTCCAGCCTCGCACACACAGAACATGTGCCCACTTAAAACAACCACACGCCTTAACTGACACACATTCCTCAAATACATGCTAAAGTTAGTTTTTTTATTTTATTTCTTTGTCTTTTTTTTTTTTTTTAAATAGAACATTCATTGTTGTTTTCTAACTTTCAACTTTTAGGTTAATGTATTATTATTATACTTTATTGGTATGGGCAGATCATTTAGAAGTATATAGTTTTATTAACCTGTGCACTGTGTTTGTGATTTATGTTTTCAGGGACAGGGATAAGCAGAAAAGTTTGGAGGACTACTATCGGACGAAAAAAAACACACCCCCTGCACCCCCCAAGAGGCTGCTGCACTTACTGAGAGCATCCTAACTACTAAAAGTTAAACTACTGTTCACTTAATTGTAATAGGCCTGATACTTGAATTTATTTGTTATTTATTTCACAGATTTAAATGATTAGGCTAAGTTGCTGCTGTCACACATTGTGTTCGTTTTGTAAATTGCAGCTGTCACCGCTCCTGTTATTTTTTATTTATTTTATGTTGATAAGATTTTGGCTCAGATTGTGTTTTTTGCAGTTTTATTTATTGAAAGAAAGTTTTATTTTATTATTTTTTTTATTATAGGATTCCATTGCACTACAACTGTGTGCACTTTATTGTTGTATTGTTCAATACAATTCATTTTTGAACTTGAAAGAAGAAATTTGTGTTTTATTCATGGAGATAAATTTGCATTAATTGCTATATAGGTCAAATTATGGGGAGATAACCGATAATCGAATCGGATTTAAAAATGAATCGTTAGATTAATCGATTACAAAAATAATCGTTTAACCCAGCCCTACTTTAAATGCACGCGAAAAGATACAAGACGGAGAAGAATCGAAACAACGAAAGTACACAACGGTATTGCTTAATAGTTCAGTGAGATGTTTTCACTTAAACCCCCACAACCGGGTCAAAAACCTGGAAAGACCTTTGCAAAGCATCACACCACATTAACAACACAGAAAGTGTTTTACGACAGTAATACTATGTGCATCTACAGTGCAGGCAGGAAAATCTACGGGGTTATTCTTCAAGATTATATGTGCATGCTACCTGCAAACAGAAAAAAAGTTATTCAACAAAAATGTTGTGTCAGATAACATAATATTTCTAAAATATGTGAGACTTTTTATTTCTTCATTTCAGTGTCAGAATGCACCAAATTACATTATTTTTTCAAAATTTTCCGGGGGGGGCATGCCCCCGGACCCCCCAAGGGGTCCGAGGGCCGCTGTTCCGCGCGCCTGCGAATAGTTGGGCCACTGATTTATGAATCAGGGCCAGTACATTCCAAATTTTACTGGCCCTGTGGGCCAGTGCTCTAAAATGCTTATTGTCAAGCCCTGGACTGACCAATTAGCAGGCCTTTAGCCAGTGAGGTGTATAGACATGTTCTGGACACCCCATTCAGAAGATCAAAGATCATTTTAACTTTGAGCTTTGGTAGTCGGGCGGGGCATTTATATCCAACTGTTACCAGGGTAACTGGGGTTTCTACTGATTAAATGGGGTCCCTATTGATTAATTAGGGTCCCTATTGATTAACCGGGTTTAACTGGGGTCCCTATTGATTAACCGGGTTTAACTGGTGTCCTATTGATTAACTGGGGTTCCTATTGATTAACTGGGTTCAATTGGTGTCCCTATTGATTAACTGGGGTCCCTACTGATTAACTGGCTGTTAGGGTGTATGTGCAGCGGAGCGTTTGTTTTCTCCTCATTTCTCTCTCTCCCGAACTGTCATGAAATGGCTACCCATTAGCTGCTTGCTTCAGACCTTACACTATTTTAGAAGAGAAAGAGTCAGACAAGACTTCTGATTCGGTGAGAGAGTGCAGAGATCGAAGCCCTGCTCGTTTCTGAGCGCCGTGTTGAAAGGTCCGACTGAACCTGTCTGATCAGAGCCCTGTATTCTGCTGTGTGATCAGAGTGTGGTTTCTTGTGAGACACTGGCCGATTTTTTTTTTCTTATTATTACTTCTGTAAAGAAAAACTCCTTTGGATGGTCCGCGTGCTGAGATCTTTGTGAGGACGATCTTCTGCTGGTATTTCCCTCTGGTTGGGTGCAGTTAGAGGGAACTCAGCCGCCCAAGTTAAATGAACCAAAATTGTCTTTGTATTAGAGGTTGGGTCTTTCACTGAAATCCTTACGTATTTCATTCTGCTGATACTGTAAATTATATTGTATTTTGTTTATTTACTTTATTTTATTGTACAACATACAACATATGCTAAAAATGTACTTGGCTGTTGAGTCGTTTACTCTGTCACTCAGTTAGCTATTTACTGATGCCCCTTTCTCCTTGAGCGTCCAGCCAGTGAATAAATAATAAAATATCTGAGTCTCCCAGTTATCTAGAGCAGCCTAGAGGCTGAGGTCAGGGTTAGAGTTAGGGTCAGGGTCCGGGTCAGGGTTAGGGTCAGGGGTTAGGGTTAGGGTTAGGGTCAGGGGTTAGGGTTAGGGTTAGGGCTAGGGTCAGGGTCAGGGGTCCAGGTCAAGGGTTAGGGTTAGGGGTCAGGGTCAGGGTTAGGGTCCAGGTCAAGGGTTAGGGTTAGGGATCAGGGTCAGGGTTAGGGTTAGGGGTTGGGGTCCAGGTCAGGGGTTAGGGGTCAGGGTTAGGGTCAGGGTCACGGGTTAGACTGAGGGTCAGGGTCCAGGTCAGGGTTAGGGTTAGGGGTTAGGGTCAGGAGTTAGGATTAGGGTCAGGGGTTAAGGGTTAGGGTCAGGGTCAGGTGTTAGGGTTAGTGTCAGGGGTTAGGGTTAGGGTCAGGGTTAGGATTAGGGTCAGGGTTAGGGTCAGGGGTTAGGGTCAGGGTCAGGGTTAGGGTCAGGGGTTAGGGGTTAGGGTTAGGGTCAGGGTTAGGGTCAGGGTCAGGGGTCAGGGTTAGGGTCAGGGGTTAGGGGCCAGGGTCAGGGTAGGGTCAGGGGTTAGGGTTAGGGTTAAGGTTAGGGTCAGGGTTAGGGTCAGGGGTTAGGGTCAGGGTCAGGGTTAGGGTCAGGGTCAGGGTCAGGGGTTAGGTTAAGGGGAAGGCGCAGATCTCCCGGAGGAGATCTCCGAAAGCACGGGCTCTCGGGGACAATGTCATGGGGTAAAATGAATCTATATTTAAAAAAAGTGGATATCATATATGTCAGGCCAAGGAGCAGAGGCGCAGCAGGGATATATATTTTTGTTCCCATGACCAGGGGCCCCAAGATCCATAACACCAGGGTGATGGAGTGGGGTTTTGAATAAAATGGCAATTAAATTTGATAAAATATCCTTAAGACATTGGTTTCCCAACCTCTGGATCAATTAAATTTAAAATTAATATATTTATTGTAATTATAAATCTAAAAAATAAGTGCTAAAAGATAAATAAGTGCTATTAATAATAATAATAATAATAATAATAATAATAATAATAAAAGAGAAAAACATGCAGTAAATGTAAAATCATTCATTTAAAATACAAAATAACATGCAAAAACAACATTTAGATCCAGTGGGGGAAAAAAAGAGAGAGGGTCCACATATCTATAGGAAAAACCTTTAAAATAATTAAAATCGTAAACCCCATCCAGACTAATGGTAAAACACCCCGGTAAAATGGATCTTTCTTTTGATAGAGGAAGTCCCATCCAGCCACTGTGATAAGTGCTGTAGATAAAACTTTACTTAAAAAAACAATACAAGTAATACATCCCCTGTAGGTTAAAAAATCAAAACACAACATGCATAAAACCTAGACAAAAATAAAACCATATAATTTAACACAAGGTCATATAAAAGTTTGAGGGGATGCATTAACCTGATCCTGTTAAATATGCAATAAATATATAAGTGAATAAATAACTAAAAAAATCAAACCTTAAACTAAAAAACAGTGACTAGATGGGCGCCTCCAAAAAGTTCATGATAGTTTAGTGGGGGGCCCCCGGAAACAGGGACCATGTTAAGAGGAGGCGAATCCATCAGCCGTATTTTTCATTCAGGCCCGTAGGGTCCATAGTTTGTAGCAGATGGATCCACCTCCTTTCCGCCGCTCGCCTCCGCCCCACGGTCCAACCAGCATTACTCTCCAGGCCCATGCTAAAAACATTGTGTTGGCCATGGAGTTTAAAATGTTTATAAAGGACACTACTGCCACTTCCATTATTCATAATATTTAAATGTTGTTTTATCCTATCTTCTATTGCATTTTTAGTCTCCCCCACATACAACCTATGGCAGGCCCCACACCTAATAGCATATATTGCATTTTTAGTTTGTGGTTTCAAGGCCTGCCACAGGTTTGTGCCTTTTTGCGCATATGGGTTAAAAATGTGGGGGAGAGAGATAAAACCAATTGCCGAGCCTCGAGGCGCCTCCCCAGGGTGATTCCGGTTGTTCAATCTCGAGCGAACCAGAATGTCCTTTAGATTTTTGTTACGTCGGAAGGCAGAGATCAGCCGACAATCCCTCAGCGACTCGCAGCCCACCCCCGCCACCCCGAAGTTGTTTTTTATGGTGCTTAATAAATTTTTTATTCCCTCAGAGAAGGTAACAACCAGGGGGACAAGGGTAGGCCCAGGCCGCCGAGGGACCACACGATGATACTTTTCTTGGAATGTTCGGCCGACCTCTGCCTTTACACCTCTGAGGAAGCGCCTCGAATAACCTCTAGGCCTCAGCGCACTAAAAAGGGTTCGTGTGGCCTCCTCCACATGCTCCGGGAGGGTACAAATCCTATGGAAGCGTATGAGCTGGGATTTAATCAGGCCTCTGTACGTGTGCCTGGGGTGATAACTGGATTTATGGAGTAGGGCATGACGGTCCGTATCTTTGAAGTAGACTTTGGTGGTTAAAGATTTTTCATGTTCGCTGGAGTCGCGGAAAAAGACACTCGTATCCAGAAAATCAACAGTATTTTGTTGTAAATTATATTTAAGTTTTATCTTGGGGTGGTGTGAGTTGAGTGTGTGAATGAATTTGTAGAAGAGTTCCGGGGTGTCGTCCCAGAGGCCAAAGATGTCATCCAGGTACCGGCGGCAGTAGAGCAATGGTTTTCTTTCCAGTTTCGTGAATGCTGTCTCCTCCCAGTGGGCCAGATATATATCTGCATAAGCTGGTGCATACTTGCGGCCCATCGCACAGCCGCACAACTGGAGATAGTGCTGATCATTGAAGCTGAAGTCGTTACGGGTGAGAGTAATTTCCAGCAACTGTAAAATTTCCTTGTCGGGTCTGGATGGATCTGGGTTTTTATGAAAGGTGTGTTGAAGTGCAGCTAAGCCGCGTGGAGTTTCTATATTTGTATAGAGCGAATTAATGTCTATTGAAAAAAAGAAGGGTATGGTTGGGGGTACTATGAGATTTTTTATTTTATTAACAAAGAAGTATGTATCTTTAATATAACTAGGATGTAATTTGGAAAGAGGATGATTGATAAAATGGTCGATATATTCTGTTGTTGGATATGTTTCTGAACCACAGTCGCTGACAATGGGACGGCCGACCGGAACAACAGAGGGGACCGTCCACGTCTCGGGGGGCTTATGGATCTTAGGTAAAAGATAGAAGAGGCGGGGCCTGGGCTCATCCGGTCCATCCAGATATTGTTTTTGTTTGAAATTGATAAATTTTTGTCTGTATAATGATTCAGTGATGTTCCTAACTAATTGTTGTGTTTCCGATTGTAATGAATTCTGTAGTGGTTTATAGTAAATATTTATTCAGCTGTCTGTGTGCTTCCATTACGTAATTGTCTCTATCTTGTATAACTATTTGGCCCCCCTTATCTGCTGGTTTGATGACTATGTGTTTGCTTTTACCCAATGTGCTGAGGATGTGTTTATGTTCCTGACTAATGTTGGATGTTGTATGTGTTTGGGGGTGCCAATGTGTGAGTGCTTGATTATTGTTATGGATTAATTGTGCTATGATAGGTGAAATGTTGCAGGTGTCTGGTTCCCAGGTGGATGGCCGCGTGAAGAGCACCGGGTCCCGCCCCTGAGACCCCCGAAAATGATCAAGGAGTTTCAGTCTCCGGTGGAAATTGTGGAGGTCCCCCCTGAGCTCCGGTCGGGTGGGAGGGTTGGGAGTGGGAATGAAAGTGAGTCCTTTTTCAAGTATCTCCAGCTGTGCGGCTGTGGGGGAGAAGACAGCAGACAGGTTAGTGATATTTGAGATGTGAGGGGTATGGGGGGGAGGTAAGCAGTTATCCCCCATTACATGTTTAACTGTTGTAGCCAGATCAGGGGTCAGGGTCAGGGTCAGGGGTTAGGGTTAGGGTCAGGGTTAGGGTCAGGGGTTAGGGGCCAGGGTCAGGGTAGGGTCAGGGGTTAGGGTTAGGGTTAAGGTTAGGGTCAGGGTTAAGGTCAGGGTCAGGGGTTAGGGGTTAGGTCAAGAGAAAAATGCAGTTCTCCCGAAGGAGAACTCCGGAAGCACGGGCTCTCGGGGACAATGTCATGAAATAAAATGAAATAAAATAGAATTAAAAAAAAAATATTTAAAATAGGGCGGGGCAACGATTAAAATTTTTAATCGCGATTAATCACATTATTTCCCTGATTAATCGCGATTAATCGCATTGTATACGCAAAATCAAATAATGAATTCAAAAGTAGTGTAAAATCCCCTTTTATTTAAATGTTCTGCTCCCATATGAGCTAAAGTGCCATAACATTTGTTGTTCAAACACTTTTAACATCAGCACTTGTCAGTAACACATATTTAGTGTAAATCTCATCCCTAAAAATGTAAAATAAAATAAAGCTTATTGCCACTGCCAGGGCATTAATGTCATCCTGTTTTTATAAAAATTTAAAAAAAAAAGTCTACAAACAAAATCTAACAAAATGATTGTGGCTCAGCACAATCAGAACATTAAAACAGGTAATTTCTGAGGTAACAGCAGAAACTTTTAACGGGGAGTTCAACTTGTCAGTTGTTACAAATAACCTTGTTTCTGTCGAATCCTCCATCTGGGAGAATTTTAAAATGAAAATGTCCATGTTACATGTCCATCATGTAACTTTACTGTTTCGTGTATCATTCATTCTTTCCATTTTCAATTGTCAATCAAAAATTAAAAAAATTAAAAAGTGACATTTAAATATGTTTTTCGTTTTTTAATTTTATAAGAAAAAAAAAAGGAAAAAATGCCTGGGTTTTTTTAATATTTCAATTTTAGACTTGGATCAAAAATATGAAATGAAAAAAATGGTCCACAGGACTGAATTAGTTTTATAATCAATGACTGGACTTTCTGTTGTCATTACACATCTGTGCCACTAGATGGAGCTGCACTGCAGTAACCAGCTAGAGAACAGCAGGACAGTGAACACATGGAGCAGATCTGATGTAACATGGAGGAATGACACGAAAGTTTTGTTGCAGTCCAGAATTTTCTTTTTCAGACAGAATTGTTAATATTGCTACCTGAGTTGGTACCCGAACTGTTAAGTATACAGATTTTTATCGTCTTTCATGTCTGTTCTAGGTTTTTTCGCATGTTTACCTGCCAATTGTGTTCCGGTTCCGGCCAGTAACCGACCCTTCAAAACAAAAGCATATGAGCGAGTTAACGCGCAATAAAATAATTGTAGACGTTAATAAATGAATGTTAACACGATAATAACGCGTTAACCCTGCCCAGCCCTAATTTAAAAGTGTATAACATACATGTCAGGCCAAAGAGCAGAGGCACAGCAGGGATATATATTTACTAAAAAATTCCCATGACCAAGGGCCCCAAGATCCATAACACCAGGGTGGTGGAGTGGGGTTTCGAGTAAATGGCAAATAATTTAAATGTCATTAATATATTAGTTTCCCAACCTCTGAATCAATTTAAAATTAATATATATATAATTATTATAATTATAAATCTCAAAAATAAGTGCTAAAAGATAAATAAGTGCTATTAATAATAATAAAAAGAGGAAAAAAATATACAAAAACATGCAGAAAATGTAAAACCATTAATTTAAAAATACAAAATGACATACAAGAACAACATTCATAGATTCAGTTGGGGAAAAAAAGATCCACATATCTGTAAGAAAAAAACTTTAAAATCATTAAAATCGTAAACCCCATCCAGACTAGTGGTAAAAATCAATAAATGCACCCTGGTAAAATGGATCTTTCTTTAGTGGAGGAAGTCCCATCCAGTCACTGTGATAAGTGCTATAGATAAAACTTTTAAAACAATACAAGTAATACATCCCCTGTTGGTTAAAAAATCAAAACACGACATGCATAAAACTTAAACATAATTAAAATAAAAACATGATCAATTTAAGACCAGGTCATATAAAAGTTTGAGGGGATGCATTAACTTGATCCTATTTGATAATATACAATAAATATGTAAATAAATAAATAACTAAATAATAAAATAAAACCGTTAAACTGAAAAACAGTGACTAGATGCATGCTTCTAAAAGGCTCATGATAGTTTAGTAGGGGGCCCCCAGAAACAGGGAGGGTACATTCCTAGTGAATGAATAAAACAATTTTATGTTAAGAGGAGGCGAATCCATCAACCGCACTTTTCATTCAGGCCCGTACTACGGCCATAGCGCACCACCGTCCACCCATCCATCCTTCAAAAATGAAAAAAAACAACAACAAAAGGTGCTTTCCAAACTGGGAAAGAATGTAGAAAAAAATAAACTGTTCACTTTTATAGTGAAATGGAGCTCAAAAATAAAATAAATGGTTTTAAATGAAATTCTGTCTTCTATTTTTCTCTTTTTATATTTTTTATTATTTATTTCTCTTAAAATAATAAAATGTTTTTAATGAAAATAAATTAAATACAATGAACTAAGGAAGGTGTGCCAAAAAATAAAAACAAAAATAAAAACACGACGTTTCGGCCCTTATTGGGCCTTCTTCAGGTGTAGCACACAAAAAAACTGCAGACAGCTGGCTCAATAATTGGCTGAATGAGGTCCTTTCACTGCGAAAGCTGAGAGAAGAATGACCTCCGCTGGCAAGAGTCCCTTATATAACCTCTGTTTTTTTAAGGAATATTTTTTAACTTAGATTTCTGTTTTACCACTCACCTATTTTTTTCTCTTCTTTTAACCCCATAAATGCCAAATGAAATGTTTTTAAATGAATAAATCCCAATAAATTATGTTTTTAAAGGTTTTTTATGGTAAAAATCAAATCAAATTAAATTAATATAATTAATATTTTAGATTTTAATCTCCTCCACACCTCATTTTAACCCTTTCAATGCATTTTTGTCCAAATAATAATGAGGGGTTAGGGTTGGGGCTAAAAGAAATGACTGGGGTTAGGTCTAGGGTTAGGGTTACAGATAAGACAAATGACATGGGTTAGGGTTAGGCCCAGGGTTAGGGTTAGGGTTAGGCCTAAGATTAGGGTCAGGGGTTAGGGTTAGGGTCAGGGTTAGCAGCCTCTCTCAACAGAGCTTCAGAGCTCATGCTGAGCATTGAGGTGGTCGGTCTCGTCGGTACCAGCTCAGATTCTTTCCCACCAGAGAGGTGACGTTCCATGTCCCCAGCCGGGCAGATCCAGAACTGCTACCAGGAACACAATGCACCTGACCTTTATGGACCCTCCTCCGGATGGTGAGCTCCCTGAAATCTACTTAAATGTTAATTCTTTTAATAATTATATTTAAATAAAAAAAAGAGTTCATGGCCAAGACTATCCCCCAACCTGAACTAAACCTAAACTAAGCCAGAACCAGAACTGACCCTGACCTCATCCAGACTCCAAGCAGTCTTGGTGAACATTAGCTGGTCAGTAAATGGAGTAGAAACTGGTTAACAGTAACTAGTTACCGGTGGTAGAACATGCGGGCCATCCCCATCCTCTGCTTCTCTCCTCCAGACAGAACGTCCTTCCAGTCACTGACGGACTCCCAACCTGGACACAACAGTCGTTACTATGGAAACCAGTCATCATACAGTCACAGTCCAGCAGTGACATCACGACAGTAACAATACTCATTCTGAACCCGAACCAGTCATCATCCTGAACCACATACAGACCTCCCTCTCTGTCCAGGATGTAGAGCAGGTGAACAGTTTGCAGGATCTCCTCCAGGTCTGAATCTGAGATCCCTTTTTGCATCATCTCCTCCACTGAGTCTGGATAGATCACCTGGTCTCTGAGGGTCCCCTCTGACATGTAGGGCCTGAGCAGGACACAGTTCTGGATCAGTTCTAGGTCAGTTCTGGCTCAGGTCTGGATTAGTTCTGGATCAGTTCTACATTAGTTCTGGATCAGTTCTACGTCAGTTCTGGATCAGTTCTAGGTCAGTTCTGGCTTAGGTCTGGGTTAGTTCTGGATCAGTTCTACATTAGTTCTGGATCAGTTCTGGATCAGTTCTAGGTCAGTTCTGGCTTAGGTCTGGGTTAATTCTACATCAGTTCTGGATCAGTTCCGGGACAGTTCTGGCTTAGGTCTGGGTAAATTCTTCATCAGTTCTGGAACAGTTCCGGGACAGTTCTGGATCAGTTCTACATTAGTTCTGGATCAGTTCTGGCTTAGGTCTGGGTTAATTCTTCATCAGTTCTGGAACAGTTCCGGGACAGTTCTGGATCAGTTATACATTAGTTCTGGATCAGTTCTGGGTCAGTCCTGGATCAGTTCTAGATACGTTCAGGGTCAGTCCTGGATCAGTTCTAGATAAGTTCAGGGTCAGTTCTGGGTCAGTCCTGGATCAGTTCTACATCAGTTCTGGATCGGTTCCGGGACAGTTCTGGATCAGTTCTGGGTCAGTCCTGGATCAGTCCTAGGACAGTTCTAGATCAGTTCTGGATCAGTCATGGGACAGTTCTGGATCAGTTCTACACCAGTTCTGGATTAGTTCTGGGTCAGTCCTGGATCAGTTCTACATCAGTTCTAGATCAGTTCGGGGTCAGTCCTGGATCAGTTCTGGATCAGTCCTAGGATAGTTCTAGATCAGTTCTGGATCAGTCATGGGACAGTTCTGGATCAGTTCTACATCAGTTCTAGATTAGTTCGGGGTCAGTCCTGGATCAGTTCTATATCAGTTCTGGATCAGTTCCAGGACAGTTCTGAATCAGTTCTAGATCAGTTTTGGATCAGCTCCAGGACAGTTCTAGATCAGTCATGGGACAGTTCTGGATCAGTTCTAGATCAGTTTTGGATCAGTTCTGGGACATTCTGGATCAGTCATGGGACAGTTCTGGATCAGTTCTAGATCAGTTTTGGATCAGATCCGGGACATTTCTGGATCAGTCATGGGATAGTTCTGGATCAGTTCTAGATCAGTTTTGGATCAGATCCGGGACATTTCTGGATCAGTCATGGGACAGTTCTAGATCAGTTCTGGATCAATTCTAGATCAGTTTTGGATCAGTCCTGGGATGTTCTGGATCAGTAATGGGACAGTTCTGGATCAGTTCTAGATCAGTTTTGGATCAGCTCCGGGACATTTCTGGATCAGTCATGGGACAGTTCTGGATCAGTTCTAGATCAGTTCTGGATCAATTCTAGATCAGTTCTGGATCAGTTCTAGATCAGTTCCAGGTCAATTCTACTTTAGTTCTAAAATTACACCTTTTTTGTCCCAATATCAATTTAGTTTTCCTCAACGAATTACACATTTTTTTCAGCTTTTTTCCTAAAGATGCTAATTTTTTGCACATATTCCAAGATCATGACTTTAATTCTAAAACGGAGGCTTTTGGTCTCAGTTATTTTTTATTTTTATTTATTTCACATAAACTGTTTCTGTCAGTTTGAACTGCAGCTCTTTGTGGTGAAATGTTTGCCGCCGTCTCTGACATGACGCTCTTTGTTGCTGGGTGGCTCAGAGACCTGCAGGGTCGCAGGTTTGAGTCCCAGCCTGAGACTGGTACTGACAGTAACGACATCTTTGTTGCTGGGTGGCTCAGAGACCTGCAGAGTCGCAGGTTTGAGTCCCAGCCTGAGACTGGTACTGACAGTAACGACATCTTTGTTGCTGGGCGGCTCAGAGACCTGCAGGGTCGCAGGTTTGAGTCCCAGCCTGAGACTGGTACTGACAGTAACGACATCTTTGTTGCTGGGCGGCTCAGAGACCTGCAGAGTCGCAGGTTTGAATCCCAGCCTGAGACTGGTACTGACAGTAACGACATCTTTGTTGCTGGGCGGCTCAGAGACCTGCAGAGTCGCAGGTTTGAGTCCCAGCCTGAGACTGGTACTGACAGTAACGACATCTTTGTTGCTGGGCGGCTCAGAGACCTGCAGAGTCGCAGGTTTGAATCCCAGCCTGAGACTGGTACTGACAGTAACGACATCTTTGTTGCTGGGCGGCTCAGAGACCTGCAGAGTCGCAGGTTCGAGTCCTGGCCTGAGACTGGTACTGACAGTAACGACCGCTGGAGCCACAGAAATTAAATACTCTGACATCAAATTCTGACTTTTAGATGGGGAACTTTGGAAAACTGCAACTTTCTGCCTTCAAATCAAGAAGTTTTGCTATAAAATCGTGAGTTTGATGAAATTGTACATTTTTACAAGAAAAGCCTCAAACTCAAACAAGTTTGCTACATGGTGACTTTTCTGAGATGCTGCTCTTCATGGTCAACCAGCTGCTCAACTTTCTCAGGTATTTGGGTCCGTGATGTCAGGACCAACTCATTTGGGCCCTTCAGCCAGAAACCTGGTAGTTTTACAGAGTCAGCACTGATCTTTAGGGTTTATGTCTGTACGCAGCAGAACCTCCACAGGGCAGAGGTTCTGGTGCTGATCTGACTGGAACAGCAACAGTACCTCTGCGGGATGTAGAACATGTGCTGTGGTTCTGGACGATACAGGACTCCTCCGTAGACCGGCCACAGTCCGCTGAGGATCCTGAACAGGGAGCTCTTCCCGCAACCGTTCGGACCCGTGATCAGAACATTCATGCCGTCGTCCACCTGAGACACAAAAACAGAGCATGTGAGCAGGTTCTGGAAGGGTTTCCGGGACACCTGGTCCAGTCTGCAGAACCGTTTAATCATAGAGCAGTCTAAAAAATGCAGGCAGTTCTGGGGAAGAAAAGGGACCAATCAGAGCTCAGACAGAGGTCAGGAGAGGAGAATTGACGACAGAGACCAGGCTGTTTCCATCAATGCTCCTCTTCTTCCTCTGTGGTGTTTTCATCTCTGATTCTTCTTCTCTTGAACACAGAAGCTCATTCTCTGACACACTCTCAGCTCCTCCAGATGTTAATCAGCGGTGACCCTTCACCCCTACACGGACCGACAGGCTGAGTCACTGAAGAGACCATCTCCGCTCTGGTTTTGGAGGCCAGTGTAGAAGTGCAGTTCCTCAGCTGACCACCAGGGTCTGAGTCCAGCAGTGAGTGCACCTGCAGACAGCAGCCAGCTGTTGCTGATTAAGAACCAAATGAGCATGCTCAGTCTGCTGGAGACACCAAGACGTTCAGAGGTTCTGGATGGTCTAAACTGGATTTTAGGATCTATGAAGGTGGAGCAGATGGTCGTGAGACCTGCAGGTCCAGGTCCGGTTCAGAGACTGTGGTCCTGAGGAGAAGACAGGAGGCAGAGTTGGAGGTAGCAGAGGTTCAGATGTTGAGGTTCTCTTTAGGAGAGACCAGGATGGAAAGAATCAGGAAGTAGAACATCAGAGGAACAGAACATGTTAGATGTTCTGGAGAGAAGAACCAGACTGAGATGGTTTGGACCTGAACAGAGGAGGGATGGAGAAGATATCTGGAGAAGGATGATGAGGCTGGAACTGGACCAAGAGGTCTGGAGGAAGACCAGAGAGGAGATTTTTTTGGATGGAGAGGAAGAGGAGATGAAGAGGAGAGGATGGAGGAGATGATCCACTGAGGAGACTTCTGAAGGGAACAGCTGAGAGGAGGAGAAATCTGCCTCAGTAGAACTTCACCTCTACCTGTTGAAGAGCTCAGGTTGTCTCCAGTACCATCTCCTGGTTCTGACCCTAAACCTGACGATGAATTAATGGTTTTGATCATCTGGATCCAGTTTACATGGTTTATAGTCCAGGAGCTTCTCAGCAGAAACATCTACAACAGTGATTAGATTTCCTCAAAAATGCTCCCAAATCCAGTTTCTTCAGTCTCCTGGGAGTCATTTAGATCAGTGATGTCATCAAGCACCTGTCTGCTGTCAGGTATGATTCAGCAGCATCTTCAACTAGAGGGACAAGCTTCTGGAAACAGCTGGAAAAAGGGGTCCAGGTGCTGGTCTGGGTGCAGGTCCAGGTCTGTGTGCTGGTCCAGGTCCGGGTGCAGGTCTGGGTGCTGCTCCAGGTCTGGGTGCTGGTCCAGGTCTGGCTGCTGGTCCGGGTGCAGGTCTGGTTGCTGGTCTGAGTGCAGGTCCGGGACGGGTGCAGGTCTGGGTGCTGGTCCAGGTGCGGGTCCGGGTATGGGTGCGGGTGCAGATCCAGGTCCAGGTCCGGGTGCTGTTCTGGGTGCAGGTCGGGTTGCTGGTCCAGGTCCAGGTCCGGGTGCATTTCTGGGTGCGGGTCGGGGTGCTGGTTGGGGTGCTGGTCTGGGTGCTGGTCCAGGTCCAGGTCTGGGTGTTGGTCCGTGTGCTGGTCCAGGTCCGGGTCCAGGTCTGGGTGCTGATCTGTGTGGACTTCTGAACAGGTCAGGGTGGTGTAGCTGGTCCAACCCTGATGTTCCAGATGGATCCTGACCCTGATGGCAGGACCTCCCAGTAAGGTGCTGGCTGGGGCAGGCGGTACGTGTAGAGGCTGCAGTCCTGCCCCGGTCGCAGGTTCAACTCCGACCCCGGCCCTCTGCTGCACGTCTCCCCCGGTCTCCCCTGGTCTCCCCCAGTCTCCCCTGGTCTCCTGTCCCTGTCTCTAAAGGCCACTGGTGCCACAAAAACTTGAAAAAGGAAGAAGCTGAGCAGCAGCTCCAGATGTTCAGTTGGGTTGGTTAGGGTTAGGTTTAGGTTTGGGTTAGGTTTAGGTTTAGGTTAGGGTTAGGTTTAGGGTTAGGGGAAGGGTTAGGTTTAGGTTAGGGTTAGGGTTAGGTTAGGTTAAGTTAGGGTTAAGTTAGGGTTAGGTTTAGGTTAGGGTTAGGTTTTGGTTTAGGTTAGGGTTAGGTTTAGGTTAGGGTTAGGTTAAGTTAGGGTTAGGGTTAGGTTTAGGTTAGGTTTAGGTTAGGTTAAGTTAGGGTTAGGTTAGGTTTAGGGTTAGGTTAGGGTTCAACGGCGTTCTGGAGGCGGCGCTGCTTTAATTTATTCCTCACAGCTGAACATGTGACCCTTCAAACACCACATCTGCAGTCTTCAGGTGTAAATAATGAGAAATCGAAGGACATACGTTAAACTATAAAAACTTCTGTCATATTTGATGCAACAATGTATCAATGAATTAATCACTCGTTAGTGGTAATGGAGGTAAAATGTTTAATTAATAATTTCAGGTCATTTCACTGAGCCACACATGTACCACACCTGTACGTCTGACAGAAAAAAAACAGGAACAGATGATGAACTAACATGATCCTCTGCAGCCTGTGAACCTGCAGACCCAGTTCATTCATCAGAACCTCTACATCCACAAGACGGTTAATCTCCACAGCGCTGCTGCATGTTCACAGCATCTGGACCCACTAGGCTTGGGCGGTATCCAAATTTTGATACCGTCAAACTTCCCTCACATTTTACCGGGGTATACGGTATTCCCGTGACTATTGAGGTGAACAAACGCCACTGGCGGACGCCGCGCGTCAAAACAGCCGTCCCCATAATGTGCGCTGCCGCGGGGCTTTACACCTGGAAAAAAAAGGCGAGTTTACCTCGAAACAGCAGTTCAGTGCTTCAATATAAAGTTGGCTCAACTACAGTTGTTATTTATTTGTGTATTTCTTGTTTTTCACTGTAGTTTTAACTGTTCCTTCTCTGCTCCTGGTTCCAGCCTCTGGTCCTGGTTCCAGTCCCTGTCCCACTCCAGGCTCTGGTTCAGACCAGATCAGAGGGAACACATACCAGACTCTGGTCCTGGTTCCAGTCCCTGTCCCACTCCAGGCTCTGGTTCAGGCCAGATCAGAGGGAACACATACCAGCCTCTGGTCCTGGTTCCAGCCTCTGGTCCTGGTTCCAGTCCCTGTCCCACTCCAGGCTCTGGTTCAGGCCAGATCAGAGGGAACACATACCAGCCTCTGGTCCTGGTTCCAGTCCCTGTCCCACTCCAGGCTCTGGTTAAGGCCAGATCAGAGGGAACACATACCAGACTCTGGTCCTGGTTCCAGTCCCTGCTCCACTCCAGGCTCTGACTCAGACTAAATCAGAGGGAACACATACCAGACTCTGGTCCTAGGTTCCAGTCCCTGTCCCACTCCAGGCTCTGGCTCAGACTAGATCAGAGGGAACACATACCAGACTCTGGTCCTGGTTCCAGCCTCTGGTCCTGGTTCCAGTCCCTGTCCCACTCCAGGCTCTGGTTCAGGCCAGATCAGAGGGAACACATACCAGCCTCTGGTCCTGGTTCCAGTCCCTGCTCCACTCCAGGCTCTGACTCAGACTAAATCAGAGGGAACACATACCAGACTCTGGTCCTGGTTCCAGTCCCTGTCCCACTCCAGGCTCTGGCTCAGACTAGATCAGAGGGAACACATACCAGACTCTGGTCCTGGTTCCAGCCTCTGGTCCTGGTTCCAGTCCCTGTCCCACTCCAGGCTCTGGTTCAGGCCAGATCAGAGGGAACACATACCAGACTCTGGTCCTGGTTCCAGCCTCTGGTCCTGGTTCCAGTCCCTGTCCCACTCCAGGCTCTGGTTCAGGCCAGATCAGAGGGAACACATACCAGACTCTGGTCCTGGTTCCAGTCCCTGCTCCACTCCAGGCTCTGACTCAGACTAAATCAGAGGGAACACATACCAGCCTCTGGTCCCGGTTCCAGTCCCTGCTCCACTCCAGGCTCTGACTCAGACTAAATCAGAGGGAACACATACCAGCCTCTGGTCCTGGTTCCAGTCCCTGTCCCACTCCAGGCTCTGGCTCAGACTAGATCAGAGGGAACACATACCAGACTCTGGTCCTGGTTCCAGTCCCTGCTCCACTCCAGGCTCTGACTCAGACTAGATCAGAGGGAACACATACCAGACTCTGGTCCTGGTTCCAGCATCTGGTCCTGGTTCCAGTCCCTGTCCCACTCCAGGCTCTGGTTCAGGCCAGATCAGAGGGAACACATACCAGACTCTGGTCCTGGTTCCAGTCCCTTTCCCACTCCAGGCTCTGGTTCACGCCAGATCAGAGGGAACACATACCAGCCTCTGGTCCTGGTTCCAGTCCCTTTCCCACTCCAGGCTCTGGTTCACGCCAGATCAGAAGGAACACATACCAGCCTCTGGTCCTGGTTCCAGTCCCTTTCCCACTCCAGGCTCTGGTTCACGCCAGATCAGAGGGAACACATACCAGCCTCTGGTCCTGGTTCCAGTCCCTGTCCCACTCCAGGCTCTGGTTCAGGCCAGATCAGAGGGAACACATACCAGACTCTGGTCCTGGTTCCAGTCCCTTTCCCACTCCAGGCTCTGGTTCACGCCAGATCAGAGGGAACACATACCAGCCTCTGGTCCTGGTTCCAGCCTCTGGTCCTGGTTCCAGTCCCTGTCGCACTCCAGGCTCTGGCTCAGACAAGATCAGAGGGAACACATACCAGCCTCTGGTCCTGGTTCCAGTCCCTGTCCCACTCCAGGCTCTGGTTCAGGCCAGATCAGAGGGAACACATACCAGCCTCTGGTCCTGGTTCCAGTCCCTTTCCCACTCCAGGCTCTGGTTCACGCCAGATCAGAGGGAACACATACCAGCCTCTGGTCCTGGTTCCAGTCCCTTTCCCACTCCAGGCTCTGGTTCAGACCAGATCAGAGGGAACACATATCAGCCTCTGGTCCTGGTTCCAGTCCCTGTCCCACTCCAGGCTCTGGTTCAGACCAGATCAGAGGGAACACATACCAGCCTCTGGTCCTGGTTCCAGTCCCTGTCCCACTCCAGGCTCTGGCTCAGACAAGATCAGAGGGAACACATACCAGACACTGGGCCTGGTTCCAGTCCCTGTCCCACTCCAGGCTCTGGTTCAGACCAGATCAGAGGGAACACATACCAGCCTCTGGTCCTGGTTCCAGTCCCTGTCCCACTCCAGGCTCTGGCTCAGACAAGATCAGAGGGAACACATACCAGACACTGGGCCTGGTTCCAGTCCCTGTCCCACTCCAGGCTCTGGTTCAGGCCAGATCAGAGGGAACACATACCAGCCTCTGGTCCTGGTTCCAGTCCCTGTCCCACTCCAGGCTCTGGTTCAGGCCAGATCAGAGGGAACACATACCAGACTCTGGTCCTGGTTCCAGTCCCTGTCCCACTCCAGGCTCTGGTTCAGGCCAGATCAGAGGGAACACATACCAGACTCTGGTCCTGGTTCCAGTCCCTGCTCCACTCCAGGCTCTGACTCAGACTAGATCAGAGGGAACACATACCAGACTCTGGTCCTGGTTCCAGCATCTGGTCCTGGTTCCAGTCCCTGTCCCACTCCAGGCTCTGGTTCAGGCCAGATCAGAGGGAACACATACCAGCCTCTGGTCCTGGTTCCAGTCCCTTTCCCACTCCAGGCTCTGGTTCAGACCAGATCAGAGGGAACACATACCAGCCTCTGGTCCTGGTTCCAGTCCCTGTCCCACTCCAGGCTCTGGTTCAGGCCAGATCAGAGGGAACACATACCAGCCTCTGGTCCTGGTTCCAGTCCCTGTCCCACTCCAGGCTCTGGTTCAGGCCAGATCAGAGGGAACACATACCAGCCTCTGGTCCTGGTTCCAGTCCCTGTCCCACTCCAGGCTCTGGTTCAGGCCAGATCAGAGGGAACACATACCAGACTCTGGTCCTGGTTCCAGTCCCTTTCCCACTCCAGGCTCTGGTTCACGCCAGATCAGAGGGAACACATATCAGCCTCTGGTCCTGGTTCCAGTCCCTGTCCCACTCCAGGCTCTGGTTCAGACCAGATCAGAGGGAACACATACCAGCCTCTGGTCCTGGTTCCAGTCCCTGTCCCACTCCAGGCTCTGGCTCAGACAAGATCAGAGGGAACACATACCAGACACTGGGCCTGGTTCCAGTCCCTGTCCCACTCCAGGCTCTGGTTCAGACCAGAGGGAACACATATCAGCCTCTGGTCCTGGTTCCAGTCCCTGTCCCACTCCAGGCTCTGGTTCAGTACCAGATCAGAGGGAACACATACCAGCCTCTGGTCCTGGTTCCAGTCCCTGTCCCACTCCAGGCTCTGGTTCAGACAGATCAGAGGGAACACATACCAGACTCTGGTCCTGGTTCCAGTCCCTGTCCCACTCCAGGCTCTGGTTCAGGCCAGATCAGAGGGAACACATACCAGCCTCTGGTCCTGGTTCCAGTCCCTGTCCCACTCCAGGCTCTGGTTCAGGCCAGATCAGAGGGAACACATACCAGACACTGGGCCTGGTTCCAGTCCCTGTCCCACTCCAGGCTCTGGTTCAGGCCAGATCAGAGGGAACACATACCAGCCTCTGGTCCTGGTTCCAGTCCCTGTCCCACTCCAGGCTCTGGTTCAGGCCAGATCAGAGGGAACACATACCAGACACTGGGCCTGGTTCCAGTCCCTGTCCCACTCCAGGCTCTGGTTCAGGCCAGATCAGAGGGAACACATACCAGACTCTGGTCCTGGTTCCAGCCTCTGGTCCTGGTTCCAGTCCCTGTCCCACTCCAGGCTCTGGTTCAGGCCAGATCAGAGGGAACACATACCAGCCTCTGGTCCTGGTTCCAGCCTCTGGTCCTGGTTCCAGTCCCTGTCCCACTCCAGGCTCTGGTTCAGGCCAGATCAGAGGGAACACATACCAGCCTCTGGTCCTGGTTCCAGTCCCTGTCCCACTCCAGGCTCTGGTTCAGGCCAGATCAGAGGGAACACATACCAGACTCTGGTCCTGGTTCCAGTCCCTGCTCCACTCCAGGCTCTGGTTCAGACCAGATCAGAGGGAACACATACCAGACTCTGGTCCTGGTTCCAGTCCCTGTCCCACTCCAGGCTCTGGTTCAGACCAGATCAGAGGGAACACATACCAGCCTCTGGTCCTGGTTCCAGCCTCTGGTCCTGGTTCCAGTCCCTGTCCCACTCCAGGCTCTGGTTCAGGCCAGATCAGAGGGAACACATACCAGCCTCTGGTCCTGGTTCCAGTCCCTGTCCCACTCCAGGCTCTGGTTCAGACCAGATCAGAGGGAACACATACCAGCCTCTGGTCCTGGTTCCAGTCCCTGTCCCACTCCAGGCTCTGGTTCAGACAAGATCAGAGGGAACACATACCAGCCTCTGGTCCTGGTTCCAGTCCCTGTCCCACTCCAGGCTCTGGTTCAGGCCAGATCAGAGGGAACACATACCAGACTCTGGTCCTGGTTCCAGCCTCTGGTCCTGGTTCCAGTCCCTGTCCCACTCCAGGCTCTGGTTCAGACCAGATCAGAGGGAACACATACCAGACCTCCTCCAGCCTCTGGTCCTGGTTCCAGTCCCTGTCCCACTCCAGGCTCTGGTTCAGGACCAGATCAGAGGGAACACATACCAGCCTCTGGTCCTGGTTCCAGTCCCTGTCCCACTCCAGGCTCTGGTTCAGACCAGATCAGAGGGAACACATACCAGACTCTGGTCCTGGTTCCAGTCCCTGTCCCACTCCAGGCTCTGGTTCAGACCAGATCAGAGGGAACACATATCAGCCTCTGGTCCTGGTTCCAGTCCCCCTGTCCCACTCCAGGCTCTGGCTCAGACAGATCAGAGGGAACACATACCAGACTCTGGGTCCTGGTTCCAGTCCCTGTCCCACTCCAGGCTCTGGTTCAGACCAGATCAGAGGGAACACATACCAGCCTCTGGTCCTGGTTCCAGTCCCTTGTCCCACTCCAGGCTCTGGTTCAGGCCAGATCAGAGGGAACACATACCAGCCTCTGGTCCTGGTTCCAGTCCCTGTCCCACTCCAGGCTCTGGTTCAGGCCAGATCAGAGGGAACACATACCAGACTCTGGTCCTGGTTCCAGTCCCTGTCCCACTCCAGGCTCTGGTTCAGCCAGATCAGAGGGAACACATACCAGACTCTGGTCCTGGTTCCAGTCCCTGTCCCACTCCAGGCTCTGGTTCAGACCAGATCAGAGGGAACACATACCAGCCTCTGGTCCTGGTTCCAGTCCCTGTCCCACTCCAGGCTCTGGTTCAGACCAGATCAGAGGGAACACATACCAGACAGCCTCTGGTCCTGGTTCCAGTCCCTGTCCCACTCCAGGCTCTGGTTCAGACCAGATCAGAGGGAACACATACCAGCCTCTGGTCCTGGTTCCAGTCCCTGTCCCACTCCAGGCTCTGGTTCAGACCAGATCAGAGGGAACACATACCAGCCTCTGGTCCTGGTTCCAGTCCCTGTCCCACTCCAGGCTCTGGTTCAGACAAGATCAGAGGGAACACATACCAGCCTCTGGTCCTGGTTCCAGTCCCTGTCCCACTCCAGGCTCTGGTTCAGGCCAGATCAGAGGGAACACATACCAGCCTCTGGTCCTGGTTCCAGTCCCTGTCCCACTCCAGGCTCTGGTTCAGGCCAGATCAGAGGGAACACATACCAGACTCTGGTCCTGGTTCCAGTCCCTGTCCCACTCCAGGCTCTGGTTCAGGCCAGATCAGAGGGAACACATACCAGACTCTGGTCCTGGTTCCAGTCCCTGTCCCACTCCAGGCTCTGGTTCAGGACCAGATCAGAGGGAACACATACCAGCCTCTGGTCCTGGTTCCAGTCCCTGTCCCACTCCAGGCTCTGGCTCAGACCAGATCAGAGGGAACACATACCAGACTCTGGGCCTGGTTCCAGTCCCTGTCCCACTCCAGGCTCTGGTTCAGGCCAGATCAGAGGGAACACATACCAGCCTCTGGTCCTGGTTCCAGTCCCTGTCCCACTCCAGGCTCTGGTTCAGGCCAGATCAGAGGGAACACATACCAGCCTCTGGTCCTGGTTCCAGTCCCTGTCCCACTCCAGGCTCTGGTTCAGGCCAGATCAGAGGGAACACATACCAGACTCTGGTCCTGGTTCCAGTCCCTTTCCCACTCCAGGCTCTGGTTCACGCCAGATCAGAGGGAACACATACCAGCCTCTGGTCCTGGTTCCAGTCCCTGTCCCACTCCAGGCTCTGGTTCAGGCCAGATCAGAGGGAACACATACCAGACTCTGGTCCTGGTTCCAGTCCCTTTCCCACTCCAGGCTCTGGTTCAGGCCAGATCAGAGGGAACACATACCAGCCTCTGGTCCTGGTTCCATTCCCCTTCCCACTCCAGGCTCTGGTTCACGCCAGATCAGAAGGGAACACATACCAGCCTCTGGTCCTGGTTCCAGTCCCTTTCCCACTCCAGGCTCTGGTTCACGCCAGATCAGAGGGAACACATACCAGCCTCTGGTCCTGGTTCCAGTCCCTGTCCCACTCCAGGCTCTGGTTCAGGCCAGATCAGAGGGAACACATACCAGACTCTGGTCCTGGTTCCAGTCCCTTTCCCACTCCAGGCTCTGGTTCACGCCAGATCAGAGGGAACACATACCAGCCTCTGGTCCTGGTTCCAGTCCCTTTCCCACTCCAGGCTCTGGTTCACGCCAGATCAGAGGGAACACATACCAGCCTCTGGTCCTGGTTCCAGTCCCTGTCCCACTCCAGGCTCTGGTTCAGACCAGATCAGAGGGAACACATATCAGCCTCTGGTCCTGGTTCCAGTCCCTGTCCCACTCCAGGCTCTGGTTCAGGCCAGATCAGAGGGAACACATACCAGCCTCTGGTCCTGGTTCCAGTCCCTGTCCCACTCCAGGCTCTGGTTCAGGCCAGATCAGAGGGAACACATACCAGCCTCTGGTCCTGGTTCCAGTCCCTGTCCCACTCCAGGCTCTGGTTCAGGCCAGATCAGAGGGAACACATACCAGCCTCTGGTCCTGGTTCCAGTCCCTGTCCCACTCCAGGCTCTGGTTCAGGCCAGATCAGAGGGAACACATACCAGCCTCTGGTCCTGGTTCCAGTCCCTGTCCCACTCCAGGCTCTGGTTCAGGCCAGATCAGAGGGAACACATACCAGCCTCTGGTCCTGGTTCCCCTGGTCCCAGTCCCTGTCCCACTCCAGGCTCTGGTTCAGGCCAGATCAGAGGGAACACATACCAGCCTCTGGTCCTGGTTCCAGTCCCTGTCCCACTCCAGGCTCTGGTTCAGACCAGATCAGAGGGAACACATACCAGACTCTGGTCCTGGTTCCAGTCCCTGTCCCACTCCAGGCTCTGGTTCAGGCCAGATCAGAGAGAACACATACCAGACTCTTGTCCTGGTTCCAGTCCCTGTCCCACTCCAGGCTCTGGTTCAGACCAGATCAGGGGGAACACATACCAGCCTCTGGTCCTGGTTCCAGTCCCTGTCCCACTCCAGGCTCTGATTTAGACCAGATCAGAGGGAACACATACCAGACTCTGGTCCTGGTTCCAGTCCCTGTCCCACTCCAGGCTCTGGTTCAGACCAGACCAGAGGGAACGCGAACAGAGCAGGTGTGTGCAGGTGTGTGCAGGTGTGTGTGTTACCTGAATGTTGAGGCTGGACACCACCACATCTCCGGTGGGCGTGATGATTGGCAGGTTCTCACAGCGAATCCCCTTCTCCACACTGATCACCTGACCTGCACACATGACAGGCTGACATGTGCCATCACGTGTTGCGGATCGGTCCAGCTCCAGATCCGTGGATCCAGTTTAGATCCAGGCCCCCCCTGACTTTCTGCTCTCCATCTAACCTGGTTGATGAGGTGGTGATGGAGGACACTGGTGCTGGACTCACCTCTCATCTCCAGCAGACAGCAGACTCTCTGTCCATGCTGGACCACTGCTGCCCCGCCTCCTGCCTCTGCCTCGCCTCCTGCTTCCAACTCTCCATCTCCATCTGCAGATCGACGGTAGTTCCCTTGATTCACATCTTCAAACACATCCAGCATCTCAGAGACCCGGGACGTGTACCCCGCCAGCTCAGTCACCTGCAACAAGGTCACATGTTCAGTCGCACCTGGCAGTGACTCTGGTCACCATACGAGGAGCAGAAGAAGAGGAGACAGGAACATTTCTGTCTCTGCATTCAAAGGTTCACATCAACATTAAAGTTCAGCCTCTAACTTCAATCTGAGGAACCTCCAGAGGAGCTTCAAACCAGCAGAACTCCAGAACCCCTTCAGTATTTAAGACTCGCAGAGCAGATCTCCACCTCCAGCCTGAGCTCAGAGAGACCACAGCAGAGTCATTCTGTGTGGAAAACAAGTGCTCATTTTTTCTCAGGGAAAATCTGAACATTTCATGAAAATCAAATCAAACGATTTAAAAAATCAACATTTCTGGAAATAGTGAAAAACGTTTCTGGAACCACTTCTGGAACGTTTTGGAACAAACGTTAGTGAAACGCTTCTGGAACGTAACTGGAAAGTTAGTGGAACGCTTCTGGAATGTGACTGGAAGATTACTGGAACATTTCTGGAATGTGACTGGAACGTTAGTGGAACGTTTCTGGAACATCTCTGGAACATGACTGGCACATTAGTGGAATGTTTCTGGAATGTGATTGGAACGTTACTGGAACTTTTCTTGAACGTCTCTGGAACGTGACTGGAACGTTTCTGGAACGTTTCTGGAATGTGACTGGAAGATTAGTGGAATGTTTCTGGAACATGACTGGAACATGACTGGAACGTTAGTTGAATGTTTCTGGAACATGACTGGAATATTAGTGGAACATCTCTGGAACATGACTGGCACGTTATTTGAATGTTTCTGGAACGTGACTGGAACGTTAGTGGAACGATTCTGGATTGTGACTGGAAAATGACTGGAATGTTAGTAGAACGTTTCTGGAGCATCTCTGGATCATGACTGGCATGTTAGTGAAACATTTCTGGAATGTGACTGGAACGTTAGTGGAACGTTTCTTGAACGTCTCTGAAACGTGACTGGAACGTTTCTGGAATGTTTCTGGAACTGACTCACGTTTCTGGAACATGGAACTGGAATTGTAATGGAACTTTCTGGAAACTTCTGAACGTTTCTGGAACTGTCTGGAACATGAAGTTAGTGGAATTGGAACATGTAACATTCTGGAACTGGAAGAACTTTCTGGAACTGACTGGAACTTAGTTTGGAAACGTGTCTTCTGGAACATTCTGGAAATGTTTCTGGAACGTTACGTTAGTGGAACGTTTCTGGAACGTGACTGTAACATTAGTGGAACATTTCTGGAACGTTCTGGAACGTTGACTGCTGGAACATTCTCTAGTGGAACGTTTTGACTGGAACTGACTGGAACATTTGGAACGTTCTGGAACTGGAACGTTGGAACTGGAATGTCTGGAATGGAACTTTCTGGAACATGTCTGGAACATGGAACATTCTGGAAATGACTGGGTTGGAAGTGGAATTTCTGGAATTTGACTGGAACGTTTCTGGAACGTGACTGGAACGTAACTGGAATTTTTTTCGGTTCTGGAACTGGAACTGGAATTTGGAACGTGGAACATTCTGGAACGTCTGGAACGTTCTGGAACGTTAGTGGAATTTGACATGACTGAAATTAGTGGAATGTTTCTGGAACTGACTGGAAACAGTGGAACTGGAACTGGAACGTTAGTGGAACGTTTCTGGAAACACTGGACTGGAATTTGGAACGTTTCTGGAACGTTAGTGAACGTTCTGGAACATGGAACTGGAACAGTAGTAGTTAGTTCTGGAAACATGGAACTTGACGTTTCTGGAGCATCTCTGGAACATGACTGGACTGGAACGTTAGTGGAACGAACGTGATTCTGGAAAGGTGACTGGAACGTTAGTGGAACGTGTGAACTGAACTCTGGAACGTGACTGGAACAATGACTGGAACTGGAATTACACTGGATGACTGTGAGTGGTTTCTGGAACATGGAACTGGATGGACTGGAACAGTGGAAAACGTGGAATTAGTGGAACTTTCTGGAATGTCTGAACTGACGGAATGTTAGTGGAACGTTTCTGGATCTCTGAAACTACGTTAGTGAACTCTGGAATGACTGGAACAGTGGAACATTTCTGGAACTGAACGTTACTGGAACATGGAACATGACTGGAACATGACTGGAATTTATTCTGAAATGTTTCTGGGCATCTGGAACTGGAACATGACTGGCATGTTAGCGGAACATTTCTGGAATGTGACTGGAACGTTAGTGAAATGTTTCTTGAACGTCTCTGGAACGTGACTGGAACATTTCTGGAATGTGACTGGAACGTGGAACTGGAATGACTGTTAGTGGAATGTTTCTGGACTGAACTGATTACTGGAACTGTTTGGAACTCTGGAATGTTAGTGGAAACGTTTTCTGGAACTGTTAGTGGAACATTTTGGAACTGGAACGTTTGTTTCTGGAGCATCTCTGGAACATGACTGGCACTGTTGGAACATTTCTGGAATGTGACTGGAACGTTAGTGGAACGTTTCTTCTGGAACTCTGGAACGTGAACTGGAACACTGGAATTAGTTGGAATACGTTACTGACTGGAAGTTTCTGGAACTTGATGGAACGTCTGGAACGTTTCTGGAACATGACTGGAACGTTAGTTATGTTTCTGGAATGTGACTGGAAAATGGACTGGAAACGTTAGTGGAACATTTCTGGAACTGAACGGGAACATGGACTGAATGTTAGTGGAACACTTTCTGGAAAACTGAACTTTAGTGGAACGTTTCTGGAACTGGAATGAACCATGAACGTGGAACGTTTCTGGAACATGACTGGAAGTTTGAATGTTTCTGGAACTGAAAACTGGAACACTTGGGAAGAACTTTCTGGAACGTTTCTGGAATGACGTTAGTGGAACGTTTCTGGAACGTTCTGGAACATTTATGTTTCGGAACGTAGTGGATGTTTCTGGAACGTGACTGGAACGTTAGTGGAACGATTCTGGATTGTGACTGGAAAATGACTGGAATGTTAGTAGAACGTTTCTGGAGCATCTCTGGAACATGACTGGCATGTTAGTGGAACATTTCTGGAATGTGACTGGAACTTTTTCTTGAACGTCTCTGGAACGTCTCTGGAACGTGACTGGAACGTTTCTGGAATGTGACTGGAACGTGACTGGAAGATTAGTGGAATGTTTCTGGAATATGACTGGAATGTTAGTAGAATGTTTCTGGAACATGAATGGAACATGACTGGAACGTTAGTTGAATGTTTCTGGAACATGACTGGAATGTTAGTGGAACATTTCTGGAACATGACTGGAACGTTATTGAAACGTTTCTGGAGCATCTCTGGAACATGACTGGCACGTTAGTGGAACATTTCCGGAATGTGATTGGAACGTTAGTGGAATGTTTCTTGAACGTCTCTGGAACGTGACTGAAACGTTTCTGGAATGTGACTGGAATGTTTCTGGAACATCTCTGGAACATGACTGGCACATTAGTGGAACGTCAGTGGAACGTTTCTGGATTATGACTGGCGTGTTAGTGGACCGTTTCTAGAACGTGACTGGAACATTATTGGAATGTTTCTGGAAAGTGACTGGAACATTAGTAGAACTTTTCTGGAACTTTTCTGCAACATGACTGGAACATTAGTGGAATGTTTCTGGAACATCTCTGGATCATGACTGGCAATTATGGAACGTTAGTGGTACGTTTCTGAAACATGACTGGAACATTTCTGGAACACTACTGGAATGTTTCTGGAAGATTACTGGAACACTACTGGAATGTTTCTGGAACATTACTGGAACATGACTGGAACATTAATGGTACGATTCTGGAACACTACTGGAACGTTTTTGGGGCACTACTGTAATGTTTCTGGAACACTACTGGAACGTTTCTGGAACACTACTGGGATGTTGGTGGAGCATTAGAGGAATGTTAATGGAACATCACTGGGAAGTTACTGGAACACTGGACAAGCTTCTGCTTTAAAAAAAAAAAACGGCTTAAGCTCCTGCTTTTGTGGAGAATATGGTGACACTAGAAAAATCTGCCCTCTCGGACATCATAAATCATGACGCACTGTTTCTTCCGTGCTCGTAAAATATAAATTAGCTCTGTTTTTTTTATTCTCTAGTCACAGTGAATAAGACCATTTGTCATAATACTGTTCAGAAGTCAGACACTCTGAAAAGTAGAATATGAACTTTAAACATGTTTGTGTCTGTTCCTGGAACAGAGAGGAGGAGTCAGGGCAGAGGGGCAGGGCACTGATGCAGAGAGGAGGCGTGGCATACCGACCTCCTTGTAGGAACTCATGATCCTCTCGACAGCATCGGCGGCAGCGTTCAGGAGGTTCCTGGCGACGGTGAAAGCCTGCGTCCGTTCGCTCACCAACTCCTCCTCCTTCATCAACATGGCTGCCTGCTTGACCTCCTCCGAGTCTGCACACATGATCAGTTTCCATGGTTACATGGAGGAAACACAGGTTTACATCACCGAGGAGCCCAGCCTCCAACCTTCTCTCTCAAACCAGCAGAGGCACTGGTTTATGCTTTTATCAGCTTCATTATTCCAGTTTCCTCTAAAAGTCAGCTGACTGAAACCAGATGACTCTGCTCTCTGATGGGCTGCTGCTCTTTAGAACTGACTTCATGGACTTTCAATAGATCACAAAGTTCCTTCTCAGACCTTCAGATCATCAGGTTTTTGATTATTCCCAGTGAGAGAACAGAACCACGGATCCACATTTGAAGCTCGAGCTGAAGACCTGAGTAGAGAAGAAGCTCAGGACCCATTTACTTTTTTTTTTTTTTTCCACTTAGTTTTTTTAGGAGTTTTTACTTTTACAAACGTACAACATTAAAGTGAATGCAAGTAAACACACAAACAAATACAAACATGGGAGTCACTTCCAGAACCATTTGTCCAAATCTTACTTTCTTTTGTTCAATCAAGTCTTTTGTTTTGTCGCTGTTCATTCATATAATTCGTCCATCTTGTCCATTTCTCTTCGAATTGCCCCTCCTGTAGTCTCAGACGGTGTATCATTTTCTCTGTTGTGTACATTCCCTCTACCAGTTGAGTCCATTGGTCTTGTGTTGGGATATCTTCTCTTCCCCATTTTTTTGTGATAGCCTTTTTAGCTGCTGTTAGTAATATTTTTACCAGGTATCTGTCCCTCGTTCTTATATTTTCTTCACTTAAGTTACACATATACAGTACTATAGCAGACACTGGAATCTTGTATCCAAATATTTTCAACAGTGTATCATGCAGCATGTTCCAATACCTTCTGATTTTATTACATTTCCAGAAAATATGTGAGTGATCGGCGTTCATTACTCCACAGTCTCTCCAAGAGGGTATATTTTTGTTCAACTGTTTACTCTTTACTTTGGGTGAAATAAAAAATCGAATCAGAACTCCCTCCAGATCCGCGAACTAGTGGATGTTTGGTGGATTTTACACATATTTAGCCAATCTTCTTCTGTAATTTTTATCTGAAATTCTGATTCCCATTTTTCTTTTATATATTTAGTTGAATGTTTATTTAGTATCAATTTTTTATATAACCCGGATATAATTCTACCTTTGGTTTCTTTGTATGTGTCGATTATGAATTGGATCACACCATTCACTTCTCTGGAGGGGTCCATCTTGATCTCTTTCATGAAGTAATCTCTAAGTTGTAGATATCTATAGAATTCTTGGTTATTCAAATCATACTTTTCTCTTATATTTTGGAAACTCTCCAGCTGTCCATTCTTCACTAGCTCACACCATGCTGTGATTCCCTTGGTTACCCACTGCTTGAACCCTTTATCATGTGTAGCTGGTTTGAATTTGCTGTCATATGCCACCCACTTTAATAAATTGACATCTTTCTGGATCTTATATTTTTTTATTATGCTGAACCATAATTTTAGTGTGAACATTGTAATTGGGTTTACTTGGTCTTTCATTACCTTGTATGTGTCCTCATCTCCTAAAATACTCTGCAGTGGATATTCGCCAAGCCATGTTTCCATCTCTTTCCATTTTGCAATATAGTCGGGTTTACACAATCCAACAATATACCTCAACTGAGCTGCCTGAAAGTATGCTTTCAAGTTTGGAAGGCCCATCCCCCCTTCATCCTTCGGCAGCTGAAGAGTCTCCAATCTTATCCTAGGTTTTTTCCCACCCCACACAAACCTTGAAATTACTCTATTCCAGCTCATAAATTGAGACGGTGGGACGTCCACTGGTAGGGATTGGAATAAGTACAGTAGCCTTGGCAAAAGATTCATCTTGATTATCTGTATTCGTGAGCTGAGATCTAGAGTTAGTGTTGACCATCTTTCAATGTCTTTTTGGATTTCCTGATTTATCCTGTCGCAGTTGGATTTATATAATTTAGATAGTCCTTTTGTGATTATGACCCCCAAATATTCAATACTCTTAAATTTCCAATTGCAATTAAATAATTCTTGGATCTCTTTTGGTGGACTATAGGACCCATATACTTTTTAATGGTGGCAGGAGATCCACCTGGAGGTTCTGGATGTTGCAGCGCGGTCAGGGTTGACACGTCTCTGCAACACTGATGGACACCTGGACAGTCCCTTTGGACTAGTAGACTGTGAGGTGGAGGAGGAGAACTGAGGACTTCTCCTGGTTGGGTATGTCTGCAACACCTCCAGGGAGGTGTCCAGGAGACGTCCTGACCAGATGAACCACCTCCACTGGTTCTTGTCCATGTGGAGGAGCAGCAACTCCTGAACTCCTCTCATCTCTGAGGCAGACTCTACCAGCCTGCAGAGGAGCCTCCCATCAGAGGAGACTCCCATCAGAGGAGACTCCCATCAGAGGAGCCTCCCATCAGAGGAGACTCCCATCAGAGGAGACCCTCATCAGAGGAGACTCCCACCAGAGGAGCCTCCCATCAGAGGAGACTCTCATCAGAGGAGACTCCCATCAGAGGAGACCCTCATCAGAGGAGACTCCCATCAGAGGAGCCTCCCATCAGAGGAGACTCTCATCAGAGGAGACTCTCATCAGAAGAGACTCCCACCAGAGGAGACTCTCATCAGAGGAGCTTCCCATCAGAGGAGACTCCCATCAGAGGAGATTCCCATCAGAGGAGACTCTCATCAGAGGAGACCCTCATCAGAGGAGACTCCCACCAGAGGAGCCTCCCATCAGAAGAGACTCTCATCAGAAGAGACTCCCACCAGATGAGACTCCCACCAGAGGAGACTCTCATCAGAGGAGACTCTCATCAGAGGAGCTTCCCATCAGAGGAGACTCCCATCAGAGGAGACTCCCATCAGAGGAGACCCTCATCAGAGGAGACTCCCACCAGAGGAGACTCCCATCAGAGGAGACTCTCATCAGAAGAGACTCCCACCAGATGAGACTCCCACCAGAGGAGACTCTCATCAGAGGAGCTTCCCATCAGAGGAGACTCCCATCAGAGGAGACTCCCATCAGAGGAGACCCTCATCAGAGGAGCCTCCCACCAGAGGAGACTCCCATCAGAGGAGACTCTCATCAGAAGAGACTCCCACCAGATGAGACTCCCACCAGAGGAGACTCTCATCAGAGGAGCTTCCCATCAGAGGGGACTCCCATCAGAAGAGACTCCCACCAGATGAGACTCCCACCAGAGGAGACTCTCATCAGAGGAGCTTCCCATCAGAGGAGACTCCCATCAGAGGAGACTCCCATCAGAGGAGACTCCCATCAGAGGAGCCTCCCACCAGAGGAGACTCTCATCAGAGGAGACTCCCATCAGAGGAGCTTCCCATCAGAGGAGACTCCCATCAGAAGAGACTCCCACCAGATGAGACTCCCACCAGAGGAGACTCTCATCAGAGGAGACTCCCATCAGAGGAGACTCCCATCAGAGGAGCCTCCCACCAGAGGAGACTCTCATCAGAGGAGCTTCCCATCAGAGGAGCCTCTCATCAGAGGAGCTTCCCATCAGAGGAGACTCCCACCAGATGAGACTCCCACCAGAGGAGACTCTCATCAGAGGAGCTTCCCATCAGAGGAGACTCCCATCAGAGGAGACTCCCATCAGAGGAGCCTCCCATCAGAGGAGACTCCCGTCATAGGAGACTCCCGTCAGAGGAGACTCTCGTCAGAGGAGCCTCTCGTCAGAAGAGACTCCCGTCAGAGGAGCCTCCCATCAGAGGAGACTCCCACCAGAGGAGACTCCCATCAGAGGAGACTCCCATCAGAGGAGACTCCCACCAGAATAGCCTCCCATCAGAGGAGCCTCTCATCAGAGGAGACTCCCATCAGAGGAGCCTCCCATCAGAGGAGCCTCCCATCAGAGGAGACTCCCATCAGAGGAGCCTCCCATCAGAGGAGCCTCCCATCAGAGGAGACTCCCATCAGAGGAGACTCCCATCAGAGGAAACTCCCATCAGAGGAGCCTCCCACCAGAATAGCTTCCCATCAGAGGAGACTCCCATCAGAGGAAACTCCCATCAGAGGAGCCTCCCACCAGAATAGCCTCCCATCATAGGAGCCTCTCATCAGAGGAGACTCCCATCAGAGGAGACTCCCATCAGAGGTGACTCCCAACAGAGGAGACTCCCATCAGAGGAGACTCCCATCAGAGGAGCCTCCCATCAGAGGAGACTCCCATCAGAGGAGACTCCCATCAGAGGAGACTCCCATCAGAGGAGACTACCATCAGAGGAGCCTCCCATCAGAGGAGACTCCCATCAGAGGAGACTCCCATCAGAGGAGCCTCCCATCAGAGGAGACTCCCATCAGAGGAGACTACCATCAGAGGAGCCTCCCATCAGAGGAGACTCCCATCAGAGGAGACTCCCATCAGAGGAGACTCCCATCAGAGGAGACTCCCATCAGAGGAGACTCCCATCAGAGGAGACCCATCAGAGGAGACTCCCATCAGAGGAGACTCCCATCAGAGAGATCAGAGGAGACTCCATCAGAGGAGACTCCCATGAGACTCCCATCAGAGGAGACTCCCATCATCAGAGGAGACTCCATCAGAGGAGACTCCCATCAGAGGAGACTCCCATCAGAGGAGACTCCCATCAGAGGAGACTACCATCAGAGGAGACTCCATCAGAGGAGCTCCCATCAGAGGAGACTCCCATCAGAGGAGACTCCCATCAGAGGAGACTCCCATCAGAGGAGACTACCATCAGAGGAGACTCCCATCAGAGGAGACTCCCATCAGAGGAGACTCCCATCAGAGGAGACTCCATCAGAGGAGACTACCATCAGAGGAGACTCCCATCAGAGGAGCCTCCCATCAGAGGAGACTCCCATCAGAGGAGACTACCATCAGAGGAGACTCCCATCAGAGGAGACTACCATCAGAGGAGACTACCATCAGAGGAGACTCCCTCAGAGGAGACTACATCAGAGGAGCCTCAGAGGATACCATCAGAGGAGACTCCCATCAGAGGACCCTCCCATCAGAGGAGACTCCCATCAGAGGAGCCTCCCATCAGAGGAGACTCCCATCAGAGGACCCTCTCATCAGAGGAGACTCCCATCAGAGGACCCTCTCATCAGACCTGCTTTTTTCCATCAAAACACAGAAACAAAAAAGGGCTTTTTTCTTTTTAATTCTGTCCGTCCATCCGTCTTCTTCCGCTTATCCGAGGTCGGGTCGCGGGGGCATCAGCCGGAGTAAGGAAGCCCAGACCCCCCTCTCCCCGGCCACTTCCTCCAGCTCCTCTGGGGGGATCCCAAGGCGTTCCCAGGCCAGCCGAGAGACATAGTCCCTCCAGCGTGTCCTGGGTCTTCCTCGGGGTCTCCTCCCAGTGGGCCGTGCCCGGAACACCTCACCAGGGAGGCGCCCAGGAGGCATCCTAACCAGATGCCCGAGCCACCTCATCTGGCTCCTCTCGATGCGGAGGAGCAGCGGTTCTACTCTGAGCCCCTCCCGGATGACCGAGCTTCTCACCCTATCTCTAAGGGAGAGCCCGGCCACCCTGCGAAGGAAGCTCATTTCAGCCGCTTGTATCCGCGATCTTGTTCTTTCGGTCACTACCCAAAGCTCATGACCATAGGTGAGGGTGGGAACGTAGATCGACCGGTAAATCGAGAGCTTCGCCTTCCGACTCAGCTCCTTCTTTACCACAACAGACCGGCGCAGCACCCGCATCACTGCAGATGCCGCACCGATCCGTCTGTCGATCTCCCGCTCCATCCTTCCCTCACTCGTGAACAAGATCCCGAGATACTTAAACTCCTCCACTTGGGGAAGGACCTCATCCCCAACCCGGAGAGGGCACTCCACCCTTTTCCGGCTGAGGACCATGGTCTCGGATTTGGAGGTGCTGATTCTCATCCCAGCCGCTTCACAACCGGCTGCGAATCGCTCCAGCGAGAGCTGTAGATCACGGCTCGATGAAGCCAACAGAACCACATCATCTGCAAATAGCAGAGACCCAATCCTGAGGCCACCGAACCGGATCCCCTCGACACCTCGACTGCGCCTAGAAATTCTGTCCATAAAAGTAATGAACGGAATCGGTGACAAAAGGCAGCCTTGGCGGAGTCCAACCCTCACTGGAAACGAATCCGACTTACTGCCGGCAATGCGGACCAAACTCTGGCACCGGTCGTACAGGGACCGGACAGCCCGTATAAGGGAGTCCGGCACCCCATACTCCCGAAGCACCCCCCACAGGAATCCCCGGGGAACACGGTCGAACGCCTTCTCCAAGTCCACAAAACACATGTAGACTGGTTGGGCGAACTCCCATGCCCCCTCCAAGACCCTGAAGAGGGTGTAGAGCTGGTCCACCGTTCCACGGCCGGGACGAAAACCACACTGCTCCTCCTCAATCCGAGATTCGACTATCCGACGGACCCTCCTCTCCAGTACCCCTGAATAGACCTTCCCAGGGAGGCTGAGGAGTGTGATCCCCCTGTAGTTGGAACACACCCTCCGGTCCCCCTTTTTAAAGAGGGGGACCGGAGGGTGCCCCTCTTTCTCTCAAATATAAATACCGGTTAATAAAATATCACTTTCACTGGTGGAATAAATAAACTGCTTCTCAACATCGACACTTTATTTGAGAATAAAAACCATGATGGACCAGATCAGATCTAGTTTATTACCTTGATTATAAAATACCATGAATCAGATTTAACGGGAATCCAGATTAGACTTAAACGGGTTATAATTTTATTTGTACCTTTGCTGAACTGGAACTACATAATTGAATGTGAATTTATCTCTATTTATGTTCTTTTTTCATTTCAGTGTTTCTTCAACTTTTATGAGACCCAGTTCCTACTGTTATCTGTTATTTTTAAATCATTTTGTTGTTTTTATTCCTGTTTAATCTTTCTGTTGTTGTGTGAAAGACTTTCTACCAATAAAGTTTGGTGGACTGATTGATACCTCAGAGGTCACATGGCCACACCCACACGTCCATCACAGTGACGAGCAGCTCACCGTGTTCGGCGTATCCCGTGGCTGTGATGATGGGCACGGCGACCATGACCAGCCCGGCGGCGCTCCACACGTACTTCATGAGGAACTGCTCCAACATGACGTACCAGAGACGCTTCAGCAGGATCTGGTGGATCTGAGACGACAAGGCCTGGTAGCTCCGCCTCAGCTGCGCCATCTCCACCTGCAGATCAGATGAAGAAACCAGTGAAACCAGCGCACCACAACAATCAAAGCTCTGAGGAGCACTGAAGCTCTGAGGTCCACCGAGCTGACCCTCTCAGAACCTGCCCCAGCCGCTGGCCTCCATCTGGTCCAGTGAAGGTCCAGTGAAGGTGCTCACCTGGTGACCTCCATAGAAGGCGATCTCCTCAGAGTTGGTGATGATGCGTGAGTGCATGTAGCGCAGGTCTCCCTTCCTCTTGGCCTCCTCGGCCACCAGCTTCCCGAAGTGCGGCGAGCAGGAGCGCAGGACTTTGGCGGTGAGTGCCACCACCAGGCCAGCGATGGCAGAGGGCCACGTGGTGTCGGCTCCTGCCGGGAAGAGGTCAGAGGTCAGGACGTCTCCTGTGGACGTACCTCCACAACACCTGCAGCTGTGGGTTACCTTTGGAGTGGGCGGTGCGCAGCAGAGTGTAGCAGGTGACCACCACGTCCAGGATGGGCTTGGTCAGGTTGGAGTACAGGTGAGAGACAGATGCCGAGAACATGACGATGTCTTCTGTCAGAGACTGATCCGGATTGGACAGACGGCCGTCCATGTTGCTGACACGGTAATACGTCTGTGGACAGAGACGACATGATGATGAGACACGTGCAACATTAGTGACGGACAGAGACCTGCACAGGTAGGCTCCGCCCCCGGACCCTCCGACTGGACAAGTTTACCCCAAAAACTCTAATTTTACTGCTAAAATTTCTGATTTTATGTTAAAAAATGTCCAATTTCCAGAAATCTATATTTTTAGACAAAAAGTTGCAATACTTATATACATATATAAAGGACGTGACTCTGTTGTAAAATCACCACTTTTTAAAATTAAAATTAAATGTTGCAATAAAATTATTGCAACATTTTGTTGTAATTGTTATAAAATCTCAACTTTATGTCCAAAATTACACATTTTTGTTGTTAAATTGTAATTTGTGTCTGTCAGACTGCCAGCGTGTTACCTGATTGGTGAAGTACAGGTGGTAGGCGTGGCTGACCAATCGGCTCCTGAAGCTGAGGGTCAGCTGACCCTCCAGGAACCTGATGGCGGAGTTGATAAACGTTGCAGGAACTGCAACAAGGAGCCACTTCAGGAGCTGCAGCACAAAGGCCCGCGGGTCCTTCTGAACGATACACCTGACGATCACACCTGAGAGGTCAAGACCAGGGATTACTGCCACACTGACGATCAATTAAAACATTATCCAGGTGGGCGTGGCATCGTTTTAAAGGAACTATGGGTAAAACTGTTGGTTAACAGAGAGACAGAGACGGAGACATGTCAGAGACAGACACGTCAGAGACATGTCAGAGACAGTGACACATCAGACACTTCAGAGACAGAGACGGAGACATGTCAGAGACAGAGACACGTCAGACGTCAGAGACACATCAAAGACAGAGACAATTCAGAGGCAGACACATCAGAGACATGTCAAAGACAGAGACACATCAGAGACAGAGACACATCAGACACATCAGAGACAGAGACACACCAGAGACGCATCAAAGACAGAGACACATCAGACACGTCAGAGACAGAGACACATCAAGGACAGACACATCAGAGACACGTCAGAGACAGAGACACATCAAAGACACGTCAGAGACACATTAAAGACAGACACATCAGAGACACGTCAGTCAGAGACACATCAAAGACAGAGACACGTCAGAGTCAGAGACACATCAGAGACATGTTAAAGACAGAGACACATCAGACATGTCAGAGACAGAGACACGCCAGAGACACATCAAGGACAGACACATCAGAGACACGTCAGAGACAGAGACACACCAGAGACACATCAAAGACACATCAAAGACAGACACATCAAAGCCATGTCAAAGACAGAGACACATCAGAGACAGAGACACGTCAGAGTCAGAGACACGTCAAAGACAGAGACACATCAGACACGTCAGAGACAGAGACACATCAGAGACACGTCAGACAGAGACACGTCAGAGTCAGAGACACATCAGAGAAAAAGACACGTCAGAGACAGAGACACATCAGAGACACGTCAGACAAAGACACATCAGAGACACGTCAGAGACAGATACACATCCAAGACAGACACATCAGACACGTCAGAGACAGAGACACATCAGAGACGCGTCAGACAGAGACACGTCAGAGTCAGAGACACATCAGAGACACGTCAGAGACAGAGACACGTCAGACAGAGACACGTCAGAGACAGAGACACATCAGACACGTCAGAGACAGAGACATATCAGAGACACGTCAAAGACAGAGACACATCAGAAACAGAGATGGAGACACATCAGTGACACATCAGAGACAGACACGTCAGAGACGGAGACACATCAGAGAGAGACACACTGCAGAGACAAACACGTCAAAGACAGAGACACGTCAGAGACAGACCCGTCAGGGACACGTCAGAGACAGACTCATCAGGGACCCATCAGATACCCATCAGAGACACGTTAGAGACAGACCCATCAGAGACAGACCCGTCAGGGACACGTCAGAGACACGTCAGGGACACATAAGAGACAGACCCATCAGGGACACATCAGAGACAGACCCGTCAGGGACCCATCAGAGACCCATCAGAGACAGACCCGTCAGAGACCGACCCGTCAGGGACACGTCAGAGACCCGTCAGACACGTCAGGGACACATAAGAGACAGACCCGTCAGACACAGACCAGACCCGTCAGGGACACGTCAGAGAACCATCAGACACGTCAGGGACACATAAGAGACAGACCCGTCAGAGACACGTCAGAGACAGACCCGTCAGAGACACGTTAGAGACAGACTCGTCAGAGACAGACCCATCAGAGACACGTCAGAGACAGACCCGTCAGGGACACATCAGAGACAGACCAGTCAGAGACAGACACGTCAGGGACACGTCAGAGACACGTCAGGGACATGTCAGAGACAGACCCATCAGGGACACATCAGAGACAGACCCGTCAGGGACCCATCAGAGACACGTCAGAGACAGACCCGTCAGAGACCGACCCGTCAGGGACACATAAGAGACAGACCCGTCAGACACGTCAGGGACACATAAGAGACAGACCCGTCAGGGACCCATCAGAGACCCATCAGCGACACGTCAGAGACCGACCCGTCAGGGACACATAAGAGACAGACCCGTCAGACACGTCAGGAACACATAAGAGACAGACCCGTCAGGGACCCATCAGAGACCCATCAGCGACACGTCAGAGACAGACCCGTCAGGGACACGTCAGAGACAGACCCGTCAGGGACCGTCAGAGACAGACCCGTCAGAGACAGACCCGTCAGAGAGGCGTTAGAGACAGACCCGTCAGAGACACATTAGAGACAGACCCGTCAGGGACACATCAGAGACAGACCCGTCAGAGACAGGTCAGAGACAGACACGTCAGGGACACGTCAGAGACACGTCAGGGACACATCAGAGACAGACCCATCAGAGACACGTCAGAGACAGACCCGTCAGGGACACGTCAGAGACAGACCCATCAGGGACACGTCAGAGACACGTCAGAGACAGACACGTCAGGGACACATCAGAGACACGTCAAGGACACATCAGAGACAGACCCGTCAGAGACAGACCCGTCAGGGACACGTCAGAGACAGACCCGTCAGGGACACGTCAGAGACAGACCCATCAGGGATCCGTCAGAGACACGTCAGAGACAGACCCGTAAGGGACACATCAGAGACAGACCCGTCAGAGACACGTCAGAGACAGAGCCATCAGAGCCATAATTGTTGTCTGACCGTATTTTGCTTTGCACTGTATTTATGTATTTATTTTTTAATTTATATTTATTGTTATTATTATTATTATAATTGATGTTCTGTTGTTGATGTGTACTTTTACATAACCTTGTTGTTTTAGGTTCCCCACCCCCCTTTCCCTTTAACGAGCCTTGGCTTGTCAGGCTGCTGTTGAAAATAAGAATTTTGTTCTTAATTTGCTTGCCTGGATAAATAAAGGTTAAGAGAGACAGACCCATCAGGGACCCGTCAGAGACACGTTAGAGACAGACCCGTCAGACACGTCAGAGACAGACCCGTCAGAGACACGTTAGAGACAGAACCGTCAGACACGTCAGAGACAGACCCGTCAGAGACACATTAGAGACAGACACATCAGAGACAGACCCATCAGGGACCGTCAGAGACAGACACGTCAGGGACACGTCAGAGACTTTCATTGTTCATTTTTTGTGCAGCACTTTGGTCAGATAACTGTTTAAATGTGCTTTATAAATACATTTGCCAAACATTAGGGTGTCCCGATCCCGGTTCCCCTGATCGGATCGGCCTTCGATCTTAAAAATTTAAGGTGGATCGGATCGGCCGATCAGCCTTATAACACGCCGATCTTTTTTTCATTATTTTTTTCCTCAAAAAGTGATCCTGATTAACACAAATTAATAAAGTAATCATATTACACAAACAGAAATATTTTTTAAACTATATACATTTAATAATTTGCACTGAAATGAGGTTTCCCAGCAGCGCTGTCTTGTATCCACCTTAAAAGTTTCAAGACCGGCGGCGTCAGGATAAACTTTAGCAAAAATGTCAGCAGTGTGGCAGCGCTATAAAATTACGAAGACCGACGCTTCGACTGTGACTTGAAACGTGTGGAAGGCTGAGATATCATGAGGGGTAAGTAAAAAGAGAGTTTACAACACCACCAATTTAATCAGACACTTAAAAAAGCACGCAGCACCGATCACGCAGCCTTCTGTCAGGTGCCGTGGTGCCGTGGCACCTGCTTCGGCAGCAAACGCTCTGTGAAACTTTTAAAAGAAAGAAACTCCCGAAAGACTCGGAGAAATACAGAAAAATCACCGAGCTAATCGCGGAATGTATTACTGAGGACGACCAGCACATTTACAAGGCATTTAACCGGCTCATTAATTACCTCGAGCCTCGTTCCCGTCATTACATGAACGACAAAGGACACAAAGGTGCGCGAACATGTGCAGCGGGTCTTGAATGAAGTTAAGTTAATATTTTATGTTATTTTTATTCTGATGTGATTTCATTGATTGCAAAGACTTCTGCTAGTGTTTTCATTGCCTTAAACTGCTAGCCAAGTTCACCTGCTGCTATTTAAATGGAAGTGCTATGTTCTTTAGTACTGAGACTGTTGAGCAGTCACTGTTCTGTAACTAAATGTGTTTTATAATAATTCTCCCAAACAAAAAAGAAAGAAAGAAGAGTGTTTAAATAAGTTATTATTTATTTTATGAGATGATAAAAGCTATTAATCTCAGCTTGGATGCAGGCCTATTTATTAATGTACACAGGAAATAAAATGCATAGGAAATTAAACTCTGTTTGCCCACTCAAAAAAGTGAAATCGGATCGGAAAAAATCGGAAATCGGCCGATCATCAAAATTAAAAGATCGGAATCGGATCGGGACCCAAAAAACGTGATCGGGACATCCCTACCAAACATCCTAAAAGGACAGGTGTACACAGGTAGAGAAGAGTAAAGACAGGTAGAGACAGATACAGACCATCCAGAGATGCAACATAGATGGACAGAAACGTTCTGGACATCAGGGTGATGGAATGCAAAGCCAGCAGGCCAAACTCTGGACACAGTAACCGTGGAAACAGCAGCTTCAGCAGACGGGACAGTCTGAGGATGAAGTCTCTGTTGACCGCTGGAGACCTGAGGACAGGTGAGGACAGGTAAAGACAGACGAGGACAGGTGAAGACATGTAAGGACAGGTGAGGACAGGTGAAGACATGTAAGGACAGGTGAAGACAGGTGAGGACAGGTGAAGACAGGTGAGGACAGGTGAAGACAGGTGAGGACAGGTGAGGACCATGAACCATCACCTACGTTAGGTGATCCTCACAGAAACAAGAACTCACCTTCTGTCCCTCCTCCTCTTCTTCTCCTCTTCTCTGTCATCATCACACTGGACCACACCCACAAGTGTTTTGGCGCCATCATTCTGGTTACCCACAACACCTCTCTGGAAAACAAACAATCAATCAATCAATCAATCAATCAATCAATCAATCAACTTTTATTTGTGGAGCCCTCTACAACACACAAGGTGATTTCCATTAAAATCCACATTATAGCAAAACAATTTAGATATAATATAACAATACAATTAAAATGGAACAAATATCTGAATCATTACTGTGGATTAAAGCCAGTCTGAATAAATAGGTTTAATCCTGGATTTAAAAACCCAGAGTCTGGGTCCAGAACCAGGAAGACCGGATCCCCCCAGAGTTTAGTCCTGTCTCTGGGGACGTCCAGCAGGTTTGAGGACCGTAAGGCTCTACTGAACACACACTTGTTCACATAAATAGGGAGGTCGAGGCCATTAAGGGCTTTAAAAACAAATATGAACATTTTAAACTCATTTCTGAGTGAAAGCAGATAAAACGAGCTGATGTGTTCCTGACGGCGAGTGTTGGTTAAAAAGCGAGCAGCGGCCTTCTGGACCAGCTGAAGACACCAACACACAATGCAGTGCAATAATCATTGACCCTTTCGTAAGCACCGCCCGCTCCCTAGTTACTGTTGCTAGGTAGGACACTCTTGCTGCTCCTGCGTTAAGGACTGTGTTACGATTATACTATAATAACTCCATGGTGAAATATTGCTGCTGGGGACCTGCAACAGAGACAGAACGTTTGGAGGGACATTTTTATTCCCTTTTCCAAGACCAACGCTGGAGAAATGCGGGCTGTTGGTTCAGTTACGTGTCCGTCCACAACTGAACAAGGAGAAAGTTACAAAACACACCTACATTTACTCCAAGGTAAGTTAGCTTTGTTTATTAGATGACTGATTTAACCACTGTTTAGTAAAAGTAATAATATGATTCAGACGTGAAACATCTCTCTGTTAGCATTAGCTCTGGTCCATAGTGGAGAAGTCATTGACACTTTTGTGGTTTTACTTTTGTTAAAACCTGTAACTGGCCTGTAACTAAAAACTGGCCCTGACCACGCTGTCTATTTGCTTGTCGAATTTGAAGCTGCTATCAAAAATAACTCCAAGATTCCAGACAGAAGATTTCAGCTTAAAAGACAGATCACCAGAGTGTGCTGAATCACCAAAGAGAACATACTCTCTTTTATCGTCATTTAAGTGCAGAAAATTTTGCCCTAACCACATTTTAATTTCTGCAATGCAGTCAGAAAGGGTTTGAAGAGCACCACTTTTGTTTGGTCAGGTCATCTGCATAGCAGTGAAAGGCTAGGTTGTGCCTGGCTATAATAGAGCCCAGAGGCAACATGTAAAGAAAACAATAGAGGGCCCAGTATGGAGCCTTGGGACACACCACAGAACAAAGGAGCAGCAGAGGAGGACAGGTCGCCAATCATTACAGAAAAACTTTTGTTTGTCAGGTACGATTTAAACCATTTCAGCACTGAACCACGAATACCAGCACACTGATTAAGGGGAGACGGGAGGACTGAATGATCCACTGGGTTAGGGTCAGGGTTATTTTTTCAAGAACACAATTACTTTCTAAAAAACAATCCAGTTGTGTAAAAACAATTCTCTCAATGACCTTTGAAATAAAAGGTAAATTAAAAACAGGTCTAAAATTGGACAGAACACTGGCGTCAAGATGTGGTTTTTTACGAAGTGGTCTCACTATGGCATGTTTAAAAGAATCAGGGACACATCCTGAGCTGAGACAAGTGTCCATTAAAACCAGGAGGGACGGCCCAACAGTGGAAAGCACCTCTTTTAGCAGTTTAGTTGGAAGAATGTCCAGAGGACAACTTGTAGTTTTCATATGTATAACAATATCAGTGAGGGACGAAAGATAAACAGGATCAAAATGGTGGAACACAGCAGAGTGTGAGGCAGTAACAGGCTGGTCCAAGCTGATACTGCAGCTGGTACTGCAGCTGATACTGCAGGTGGTACTGCAACTGACGCTGCAGCTGGTACTGCAGCTGGTACTACAGCTGACGCTGCAGCTGGTACTGCAGCTAGTGCTGCAGCTGACGCTGCAGCTGATACCGCAGCTGGTACTGCAGCTGGTACTGCAGCTGGTGCTGCAGCTGGTACTGCAGCTGATGCTGCAGCTGATACTGCAGCTGGTACTACAGCTGGTGCTGCAGCTGGTACTGCAGCTGGTGCTTCAGCTGGTACTGCAGCTGGTACTGCAGCTGGTACTGCAGCTGGTACTGCAGCTGGTGCTGCAGCTGGTGCTACAGCTGGTACTGCAGCTGGTACTGCAGCTGGTACTGCAGCTGGTGCTTCAGCTGGTACTGCAGCTGGTACTGCAGCTGGTACTGCAGCTGCTCAGAGCTCTCACAGACTTCACTTCATCAATAAAACAGGTAAAAAGTCCTCTCAGGTGGAAACAGTGACGTCACTCTGAGCAGAGGTGTGGGGGTTCACAACAGAATTCATAGTACTAAACAACACACGAGGACAATGTCCATTAGTAGAAATGATATTTGACAAGTACTTGGACTTCGCCTCTTTCACAGCCCTCTGATACTGAGCAAGACTGTCCCTCAGTATTTGAAGCGATACATGTAATTTATCCTTCTTCAGCGTGGCTCTGCCTGTCTGCAGCGCTGTCTGAGGGTCCGGTAGAGCCGTTCAACCAAGGATCAGCCTCTGGTTTAGAGGAACTGCACCTAAAAGGAGACATAGTGTCCAGGATCCCAGTGCACGTAGAATAAAAAGATGACAGAAAGCTGTCTGGACATTCAGGACGAACATACTTATTAAGGGTAGAAAATTCACAAAAGCAGCAGAAAACTCCTCAGCTGTTGAAGTAATAATCTGACAGCGAGAACCTGGAGCCTAACAGGTGGAGGAGCAGGAACACTGAAAGTTATGGACAAGTGTTCTTAGATGGGAGTCTCAGAAATGTCCACCAGCTGTTATTAACTATAACTATTATCAACAACATTAGGAGCAAAACACAGAGCAGAGGTAGACGGTCTGAGGACAACACAACAACACAACCAAAACAACCAAAGCAACACATCCATGTTGGCTGCTACACCAGTTCCTCTACCGACCACTAGAGACTGCAGTTCCTCTACTGACCACTAGAGGCTGCGGTTCCTCTACCGACCACTAGAGGCTGCGGTTCCCCTACCGACCACTAGAGACTGCGGTTCCTCTACCGACCACTAGAGGCTGCGGTTCCCCTACCGACCACTAGAGACTGCAGTTCCTCTACTGACCACTAGAGGCTGCGGTTCCTCTACTGACCACTAGAGGCTGCGGTTCCTCTACCGACCACTAGAGGCTGCAGTTCCTCTACTGACCACTAGAGGCTGCAGTTCCTCTACTGACCACTAGAGGCTGCGGTTCCCCTACCGACCACTAGAGACTGCAGTTCCTCTACCGACCACTAGAGGCTGCGGTTCCTCTACCGACCACTAGAGGCTGCAGTTCCTCTACGGACCACTAGAGGCTGCGGTTCCTCTACCGACCACTAGAGGCTGCGGTTCCTCTACCGACCACTAGAGGCTGCGGTTCCCCTACCGACCACTAGAGACTGCGGTTCCTCTACCTACCACTAGAGGCTGCGGTTCCCCTACCGACCACTAGAGGCTGCGGTTCCTCTACCGACCACTAGAGGCTGCGGTTCCTCTACGGACCACTAGAGGCTGCGGTTCCTCTACTTACCACTAGAGGCTGCAGTTCCTCTACTGACCCCTAGAGCCTGCAGTTCCTCTACTGACCACTAGAGGCTGCAGTTCCTCTACTGACCACTCGAGGCTGCAGTTCCTCTACGGACCACTAGAGGCTGCAGTTCCTCTACTGACCACTAGAGGCTGCGGTTCCTCTATGGACCACTAGAGGCTGCGGTCCCTCTACTGACCACTAGAGGCAGTAAACACAAACTGGGGAACACCGACTAGCTGGCTCTCTGCTTTGAGTTCCTTCCTGTGTCTCTTGAGGTCGGAGTAAATCCACTCCAAAACCGGGCCAAAGACCTTTCTGTGTTCTTTGAGACTTTTTGTCCAAAATCAAAAATTTCAAACTTAATTTTGTATTGCAACTTATTTTAGTAAAATACTAACATTAAGTTGTAAAAATGCTTATTTGGTATGAGAGCAATCTTCTGTTCCACTATAACATTTTGTTGTAAAAATCATAAATTTCACAAAATCACGACTTTCTGACATCAAATCACGACTTAGTCTGAAAAGCACAGATTTTTGTTGTCAAATCATGAATTTAGCAACTTGTTATTGTAAAAAGCCAACTTTTGACATCAAATCACAATTTTGTAAAAATTACAATTTTTTCTAAATCAAGACTTTTGTATCAGTAAACAGGAGTCGTCAGTTTTAGTTGTAAAATCACAGCTTTTCCACGTCAGATGTAAAACACCTGATCAATGGGCTGCGCCAGTCAGAGGAGGCGGAGCTTCAGCCCCACCTGTCCTTGTGCCTGACAGTTGAAACCCCAATAACAGGTAGGACAGTAGTGGTCAGCTGAGGAACTGCACGTTATTTTCATTTCCAGTGAGCCTGATGTCGCCCCTCTGATGACATCACAGAAGGTGTGTCCAGGTGTGCCTCACCTGCAGCCTCCTCCACACATATGGCGACAGTTTCTTGATGGTGTAGGTGGACACCAGAACGACCAGCAGCCTCCTGAGTCTGGAGTTCTGCCTCAGCTGAGCTTCCAGCTTCTTATAGGTCACCTGCATGCTGGCAGGCAGCAGGAGACCAATCAGAGCGCAGAAACGGGTCCACACCACACCTGGATCCACAGAAGTCGTCAAGGACATATGCTGACTTCACAGTCTGATGCTGCACCTGCACACAGGTGAGAAACACCTCTGATCAGCTGACTGACACGCAGCAGTTTCACAGAACCTCCTCTGATAATCATGTTATTAATAATATTGATTTCATCGTTTGTCTAAGAACCAGATTAAAATCATGAACATCCTGCAGGATTCCAGTGAACGTCCACCAACACGTCAACAACGGTCCTGCAGAGTTCTGGCATGTTTCTGTAACGGTCCTCCTCCACCGCAGCGTTTGGTTTCCTCCAAACCTGGTTCTGGGTTTCATTCTGGTCTCAGATCCTTCCAGGTTCTGGTCCTGAGGTGAATCTGGAGGATCAACAACTGTCCTGAATGTCCTCTGGTGAAGAACCTTCCTGATTGGAGAAGGTTGAACTCTGACCCCAGATCCATCTGCAGCAGCACCTGCTTCTCTAAGAACAGAGCTGATGTCTTTCCCTCTAGTCATTGTGTTCACACACACCTGAAGGTCTCAGACCAGAACCAGTGGATCCCCAGGATTTTATTCTGTTGTCTCACTAAACACACCAGAACCAGAACCAGGACCCGGTCCAGACCGGGACCAGGTCCAGACCGGGACCAGATCCAGAACCAGGACCCGATCCAGACCGGGACCAGGTCCAGACCAGAACCCGGTCCAGAATCGGGACCCGGTCCAGACCGGGACCAGGTCCAGAACCAGGACCCGGTCCAGACCGGGACTGGCAGGTCTCAGGGAACAGCTGTGAGACATTCAAGTCAATCACGTAAATTGTAGTTTCCAAAAGTCCAGATGAAGTTCATGACAACATCACACAAATACGCACAGGGCCGGTCCGGGTCCAGGTCCAGGTTCTGTTCCGAGCTCTGGTTCCGCTGTTGGACTCTGTCCGGGGAGGTCGCCGACCTGTTGAACGAAGTTCTGCACCGGTTCCGTTAGCAGGAGCAGGATGAAGAAAGTTCCGCTCTGACAACTTTTCCAACACGTTCTACCGAGCTGACACCGGACCGGACCCGCACCAGGACTGGTCCGGACCCTCCGGGACTCTGATGCTAACAAGCTAACGGCTAACAGGAACTTTGATGACAATTTCACATCTCAGAGTTCCGCTTTAGAGCGAACCGGAACCGCGCAGCTGGGCGTCCACAGTCCCTCACCGGCAGAACCGAACCTTACCGAGCCGTACCTGCTGCCCGGACCGGTCCGGGAGGCCCCGCTGGTGTGACGGAGGCTGCGGACGGTTCAGTTCAGCACCTGAAGGTCGGGCCGCGTCCCAACAGTGGTAACAGGCTGCGGGAGCGCGCTCGGACACGCGCGCCCTGGTTTCAAGTATCTGTGAGGACGCGCGCTGACGTCACTGCTGTGGACGCGGGTTCAGACCCGGGTCTGTCCGGGTGGGCCCGGGTTACATCACAGCTACAGTTAAAGTCCAAACCTAAAGCGAAGGAACCAAACTGGTCAGAACTGAGTAAATGGGTTCAATCAGAACCGAGTTAATGAGTTCAGTCAGAACCGATTTTTTAGGTCCAATAACCGTCTGTAGTTTTATTCAGAGCAGTCAGAGATGCAACTCTTTGATGTAGCCGACAGTCACCTGGTTCAACCATCCAGCCGTTAACCCCCCAGGTCTCCTCCTAAACCCGGTTATCTCCTCAACCCGACCGCCGGGTAGCTCACTGGGTTACTTTAACCACTGTTGGGTTGTTTAATCTGACCTGGTTGTTATTAGTTGGGTCAGTAGCCCGACCTCTGGGTCAGTTTAACCTCAACTGCTAAGTTACTGTAGCATCAACTTCCTGTTAGCAGCTGACAGGAGCTAGATCCAGGTCCAGGTCTTTATAAGTCTCTGATCCAGGTCCAGGTCTTCATAAGTCTCTGATCCAGGTCCAGGTCTTCATAAGTCTCTGATCCAGGTCCGGGTCTTTATAAGTCTCTGATCCAGGTCCGGGTCTTTATAAGTCTCTGATCCAGGTCCGGGTCTTCATAAGTCTCTGATCCAGGTCCAGGTCTTCATAAGTCTCTGATCCAGGTGCGGGTCTTTATAAGTCTCTGATCCAGGTCCAGGTCTTTATAAGTCTCTGATCCAGGTCCAGGTCTTTATAAGTCTCTGATCCAGGTCCAGGTCTTCATAAGTCTCTGATCCAGGTCCGGGTCTTCATAAGTCTCTGATCCAGGTCCGGGTCTTTATAAGTCTCTGATCCAGGTCCGGGTCTTTATAAGTCTCTGATCCAGGTCCGGGTCTTTATACAGTGTCTGATCCAGGTCAGGGTCTTTATAAGTCTCTGATCAAGGTCCAGGTCTTTATAAATCTCTGATCCAGGTCCGGGTCTTCATAGTCTCTGATCCAGGTCCGGGACTTTATAAGTCTCTGATCCAGGTCCGGGTCTTTATAAGTCTCTGATCCAGGTCCAGGTCTTCATAAGTCTCTGATTCAGGTCCAGGTCTTCATAAGTCTCTGATCCAGGTCTGGGTCTTTATAAGTCTCTGATCCAGGTCCGAGTCTTTATAAGTCTCTGATCAAGGTCCAGGTCTTTATACAGTCTCTGATCCAGGTCCGGGTCTTTATAAGTCTCTGATCCAGGTCCGGGTCTTTATAAGTCTCTGATCCAGGTCCAGGTCTTCATAAGTCTCTGATTCAGGTCCAGGTCTTCATTAGTCTCTGATCCAGGTCCGGGTCTTTATAAGTCTCTGATCCAGGTCCAGGTCTGTATACAGTCTCTGATCCAGGTCCGGGTCTTTATAAGTCTCTGATCAAGGTCCAGGTCTTTATACAGTCTCTGATCCAGGTCCGGGTCTTTATAAGTCTCTGATCCAGGTCCAGGTCTTTATAAGTCTCTGATCAAGGTCCAGGTCTTTATAAGTCTCTGATCCAGGTCCAGGTCTTTATACAGTCTCTGATCTAGGTCCAGGTCTTTATAAATCTCTGATCCAGGTCCGGGTCTTTATACAATCTGTGATCCAGGTCCAGCTCTTTATACATCTCTGATCCAGGTCCGGGTCTGTATAAATCTCTGATCCAGGTCCAGGTCTTATATATATATGTATACATATATATATATATATATATATATATATATATATATATATATATATATATATATATATATATATATATATATATATATATATATATATATATATTAGGGCTGTCAAAGTTAACGTGTGATTAACGCAAAATAATTTTAACGCAACTAATTTTTTTAACACGCGATTAACGCGAGCCTTAGCCTGGCCGTTGGTGTACAATAGTATAGAGGAGAGTAGGTTTAATGAGCCTCGGGCCCCGCCGTAGTTGTAGTCCTGTAGTCCTCCGTAGTCCTGTCAAAACAGGAAGCCATGCACTGACGTCGACGGCTATGCCGCAGACAGACAGACGTAAACAAACCGTGGATACAAAAGATACTATTTTGAATGGTAAGTTCAGCTTCAAAACCTTGCCTGATGGCTAACTCCACAAGATAAATGTTGTTTGTGTTTACTGTCGATGTGAATTTAGTTACCACCGGAGTCCGACTACTGAAATATCACTTGTCGGATAATTAGAGCGCTGATGCAGAGAGCCCCCCCCCCCCCCCCCCCCCCCCCCCCCCCCCCCCCCCCCCCCGTTTGAAGCAAACCACGAAAATATTTTGTATGAAGAACATAAGAGAAAATATTGAGTATATATATATAATATATAATGGATTTGGCATTGTAGCAATAAATAAACATGCATTTGTTTTGCATAAGGCAAGCATTTGTGTACTCTCAAGGCAAGGCAACTTTATTTGTAGAGCACAATTCGTACACAAGGCAATTCAAAGTGCTTTACAGATGCATAAAATCATAAGAAGGCAAATAGAATCATTCCATACAAACATAAAAATAATCAATAATAAATAAAATTAATTAATTAAAAAATTAATTAATTAAATTAAAAATGAAGAGTGCAGATAAAATCCTTCCAGTCATCATCTTCACATCTAAACAGCCTGGATCTGAACATTGTCAGAGTTCAGGTCTGTCTCACATCTTCTGGAAGACTGGTCCAGATTTTAGGAGCATAAAACTGAAATGCAGCTTCACCTTGTTTAGTCCTGACTCTGGACACCAGCAGGAGACCGCTACCTGAGGTTCTCAGAGTCCAGGTTGGTTCATATGGATCTAACATGTCAGATATGTACTTTGGGGCCATGAAGAGACTTGAACACAAGTAGAGCTGTTTTAAAGTCTATTCTCTGAGTGACAGGAAGCAGAGACCTCAGGACTGGACTAATATGGTCATATTTCCTGGTTCTAGTCAGGACTCGTATTAATAAGAGTAATACAACTTGAAAAAAATCTGTATAAGGTAGATTTAGAACAGATAAAAATATGCGATTAATTTGCGATTAATCATGATTAACTATTGACAGTCATGCGATCAATCTGATAAATTATTTTGAGAAATTGACAGCCCTATATATATATATATATATATATATATATAGAATTGACTTTATTTGTCATTGAGCCAGCGTATATATATGTATACAGTGGAGGAAATAAGTATTTGATCCCCTGCTGATTTTGGCAGTTGTCATACTAAGAAATAAATGAACAGTCTCAGATTTTTATGGCAGCTTTATTTTAACAGTTATAGAAAGAATATTGAAAAAAAATTAGAGAAAATTACATGAAATGAAAAATAAAAATTTACTTGCAAGTCATTGAGGGAAATAAGTATTTGATCCCCGACCAACCTTGACCAGTGTTGGCTCCCACAGACCACTGGCATATCTCACTGAAGTAATTACCTGCATGAGAGACACCTGTTCCACATGGTCACCTGTATAAAAAGCCATCTGCCCACAGACTCAGTAATACTCCACCATCTCCACCATGGGCAAGACTAAAGAGCTGTCAGAAGCTGTCAGGGACAAAGTTGTTGAACTCCACAAGGCTGGAATGGCCAAAACAATCCATGGAAGAGATTAATGTTAAAAATTTGGCACAGAGTGGTCAAAACACACAGTCTGAAGGGAGCAGAGAAGATATTCAGGTGGTGTGCATTGGTTGTGGACTTTTACCCAAACAGGACTGACTGCAGATTTAAAGGATGGATAAACAAAGGAATAACAGCATATTGCTGTCTTATGCACAATGGAGTTTTGAAGAGTTTTGAAATACTGAAAAGAGAATATAAACTAGTCAGCGAAGATTTCTTTAGATATTTACAAATAAGGCACAGACTAAACGAAATATTATCTGAAGGTATTGGAAAAATGGATAATGACATACTGAATATTTTGGTAAAAACCTATGAGTCTGGGAGTGGAAACAGAATAATATCCAGATTATATAGAGGATTTCAGAACTCTTTAAAATCAAACTCCCTACAAGTTAAAGAGAGATGGGAGACCAATGGGAAAATATTTTTAAACTACAGTGGAAAACTACATCTTCTCACTGTTGGAGGGAATTTGGCTGGAAAAGTGTAATGAGGTTTTTTATTACCCCTGCTCAGAATAAACACCAAGGAGTGGGAACAAATTGTTGGAGGGTGTGTAGTTCGAATGTAGCCAACCATTACCATCTACTATGGAGCTGCCCAAAACTTATATCTTATTGGCATGAAATACACAAGTGTTTGGAAAAGGTTTTCCAAATCTCAATTCCACTAAACATACAGGCAATATATTTTGATACCATTGCACTAAATTTAAATTCTATGGCAGACAAATATGTAGTGGGAATATTACTCATGGGAGGAAAGAAAGCCCTGACCAGGAAGTGGCTACAACCCAATGCTCCAACTTTTGAAGATTGGTTAAAGACTGTTCATGAAATTTACATTATGGAGAGACTAACTTTTTCAATGAGACTGCAATCAGAGAAATTCAAGGGATTTTGGTCAAAATGGGTCAGGTATATTTCTACACAGAGACCAGAGTTGCTCTGACTTGGTCTCAATAGATTGCCGTTTATTTATACAGGACTACCAAAAGATATTACTGTGATAAGTAAGTAAGTGTGACATCTTCTGTTCAGTTGTTTATAGTTTGTAACAAGAATGAGAAAAGCGAAAATAACAGGAAGAAATTATTTTTACACATATATTGACTTTTTCAAGTATTCTGTATTCATCTTTATCTTTCTTGAAATTGGTACTTGTGTGCAATTGTTTTAGGATACTTGACTGTATTTATGCTTCCTGGAAAAAATAAAATTATTAAAAAAAAAAAAAGGCTGGAATGGGCTACAAAACCATAAGTAAGAAGCTGAATGAGAAGGTGACAACTGATGGTACAATTATTTGGAAGTGGAAGAAGTACAACATTTCGACTGTTAATCAACCTAGGCTGGGGGCTCCATGGAAGATATCACCTGGTGGGGTCTCATTGATCATGAGAAAGGTTAGAGATCAGCCGAGAACTACAGGAGAGGAGCTGGTTAATGATCTCAAGGCAGCTGGGACCACAGTCACCAAGAAAACTATTGGTGATACACTGAGACGCAATGGTTTAAAATCCTGCAGTGGTCCAAGGTCCCTCTGCTCCAGAAGGCTCACATCCAGGCCCGACTCAGGTTTGCCAACGAACATATTAATGACTCAGAAAGAGACTGGGAGAAGGTGCTGTGGTCAGGTGAGACTAAAACTGAGCTCTTTGGCCTCAACTCAACTCGACGTGTTTGGAGGAAGAGAAATGCTGAATATGACCCCAAAAACACCATTCCTACTGTCAAGGATGGCAGTGGAAGTCTTATGCTTTGGGGGTGTTTCTCTTCTAAGGGGTGTTAGGATTTAGAATTCTTAGTTAGAACTTTAAACTGTAGAGCTAAAACTTTATTGCCTGTGGGTTGGCTGTTTATATGAGGGTGACTTCTCAGAGTTGCTGCTTGACCTCCTGACCTGCTGTCTTCAAAGGACTATGCGATGGCATAGGTCAATGTATTTAGTTACACCCCCTTTCCTGGAGCAAACACACCACCTTTGTTTGGACTGGACATCTGGATCTTAATAGACAAAGGAACTCAGAGGAACTAAGGACACGCCTTCTCTGGATCCTTAAAAAGATGAACACACTAACTGGGAGCGTGCATTTTGTTCATGGCAGCAGCGTTGTGAACAAGTGTACCATCGGCCGATTAAAATATTCTGCATGGCATAATAATTCTTTGTATACATGATTGTATTAAATTCTTGATTGATCTTTGTTTCTAGATTTGTCATTTAGGCACCAGATAAAAAGAACACGGAGAGATAGATTTTACAATTTGGTGACCCCGATCTGGTCGTCTTTAAAGTCTCTGGTTATGAGATTTTATGACAGAACGCTGGAGGTCCGGTCAGACAGCCAATGCTGGCCAGCAAACGGTGAGCAGAAACCGCTTTTGACTGAATAGAAAAACTCTGCAAATTTAGTTTTAAAATTGAATTGGTTCTCTGACAGGATCTTCCTCACGTTCATAAATTTATGAATGATTTATGTAACAACTATAGTTTGATGAAAATCATATAATTTGTGTAATTTTTGGGCCATGCACAATATTTAAATACCGGGTCTGGGAGCTGGTATTGTGCACGAAAACCAGTATGGGACTGGCAGCTGAGAATTAGGTCAGGGACCTAAAACAATACTATAAGGGATGGTCGGGGACCTTCCAGGCCTTGAAATTTCTAGTCAGGGACTAGAGTCATTCTGGGAATGAATAGAATTTGTTGAAGGGAGAGTGCACTAGTGGAATCAGTTGGGGACTGATGGAGAGAACGGCCGAGGTTTGTTAGGGAAATCCAGCAGGGAGACTGGTCAGCTGAAGAATCCAGTGGGACTAGTTGGGTATGGGACCTGTAAAATCAGTCGGGGACTGATTAAGAAGGAATTGGTTAAGGAAACAGTACTGATTGATCAAGGTGGTACCGAAAAGTTATGGAAAATTTTGAATGTGTGGGTGGCTTTTCCATCCGATTTGATAAATTAGACTGGGAGGCTGCAGTGTACGCTTCGCATAGTGGGCGGCATTCCTGCATTTGTTCCAGATCATCGGATGAAGTTCTGTTGGGGTTTTTGGGTTGGATAGAAATGAGTTTTATTTTCATTTAGGGTGATGTATTCAAAGCTGTTGAAGAATGACCAGAAAAAGGCTGGGTTACCCTTAATGGTTAAGCGTACAAAATTTCTTCTTAACCAAGTCTTTTATCTGGGATAATATTCACAGTCGGATATATTGCGTGTATAATTTTGTTGTATATGTTTTATGTTTGTCTTTGTCTGTCGTAACTTGATAATATGAGTGACAAGTGGTCAGAATGTAAATCCGGTTCTTTGGGATCGGTACTCCATAAAACTCTATTAAGATGGTTAAAGAAAGTTCCTAGATTGAAACATGACAAAGCCGAGGACAGATTTGTGTGCTGGGTTGGAGAGATGCAAAAACGTGGTCTTTTCTCTTGTGCACAGATAGTAGAAGAGGGAGGGGCAGTCGACCCCGACGTCTTCTCTTTGATCTTACGACAAGTTGAGGAGAGTCTGGCAGCAGCTGAATTGCAGAATCATCAAGCAAATATTTTTCAGAAGATGAAAACTATTAAAGCCCTAGGTGAGGCAGAGAGATTTTATTCGGATTGCCACTGTTTTTTGGACAAAATATGGTTGACAATTATACAACAGACGGAGGGTGCTCTTCGACCCCTCTGTCCCTTTGATGCAGCATTTCTGATTAGACGTGGTGTCCCAAATCGGTGACGTAAGAAAAATCAAAAGCCTAATTCTCGACGTCTTCGAGATTCATGTTTTTGTTGTGGACAGCAGGGACATTGGGCCAGAGATTGTAATAATTCGGGTTCTGCTCGATCTGGTTACGATGGTATAATGCAGTCAGAATTACCCCCCCCCCTTCTTCTCAGCTCACCCAACAATCTTTTCACAGCCTCTGGGTCAACGGTAGATGCTGCAGAAGATAATGGGTGACTTTTGGTGAATCCAGGTTCATCTTTTCACCTTATTTGGATTTTATATTTGATGTGGGTGTTTGGGGAATCTGTTTATCGTGATGTCTGGTCGGATAATGCTTTTGGTTTTTGGATCGGTATTTAAATAAAAGGCAGTAAGGGTGCTGTGGAGAGTTTACAGCGGCAGGGGATATGCTTCACCCCCCCCCTTCCCTCTAGTGAGACGGATGAGTGTTCCTTTGTCCTGCAGTTGTTAAAGGGGGGTTGAGAAGTTGGGAAATGTTTATTCAATTACAGCAAGGTGGTTATAGGTGATTAAATTGAGAATGATGAATTGCGTATCACATGAACATAATAATACCTAAGGTTTTGAAGATCTACAGATACATGGCATTACTGGAAAAGGAAAATAAAACCTTTTTCTCCTTCTGCACACCCCCTCCTTAGGCTTTTTTTTTCCCTCAGCCCCCTCCCTTCTCTTTTCTTTTCTCTCATGAGTTCCTCTTCATTCTTTTTGAGCTCTTTAAAGACCATGGTCTTTTTTTTAAAATTTTATTTAATTTTATTCTATTTTATTTTGTTTTTTTTTTTTGGTGTGTGTGCGTGTGTGATGGCCTACAAAGACAAACCTGACAATACTGGATATGACCCACGTTATATTCTGGTTGCTGACAGGACTAACTGTAAACTGACATGAGGTCCGGAACTGACAGAAAATGGACCTCTTTACCTGACAAAAGGACAAAAACTATGACTATACCCAATGAATTTATGTCTGTGGAGTCTGATGATTCCTCAGGCCGGGTATTATTATGAGGTATTATTGATTTGCTTTAACTTGGTATTATGATAATATTATGTGATATGGTATATAGATCATGATATAATGATGAAGTATACCAGAAGGTTGGTGTACTGAGGTCAATATGTGGGAGAATTTTATTATATGTGTTTTGATACAATGTTTGATGTTATGCATGCTGATGTAAGTACTAACACTTTTCTCTATATCTGTGATGAAGTTTCTATTCTGTTTGACATGTTTTTGCTTATTAATTCTGTGTTTCTTTTATTCTGTGGGATTAGAGGTGATGGGTTTAATTTTATGCAGAGTCTCTCACTCATATTGGTTTCGTAGAAGTATATAAGGGTTCTCTGATTAATAAATTGGCTGGTCAGGTGGCCTCAGTCTATTTTAATCATACATATTTATTCGATACGGTGAATATAAAGGGGGATACTATTGATTATTATAAATGATGCTTGGATGATGTGATAGGGCGGTTATGATTTATTTTTGTGAACGACGGTTAGCAGTTTAATTTTTTTTGGGGTTTGTCTAAATACTGTTGGAATTTTTTGTGGGGTTAGTCGCGTTAGTGATTTTTGTTTTGGGATTTATTTCCTGTGACAGATGGAGTTCTGTTTTTCTTAGACTTCTTGTGTTTTACACTTTTTGTTTTTTCTGCTGTAAGCAGTTAAACATTACAAGTCCTCTAAGTTAGTGGTCGCATTCAGTTTGTTTTTAGTGCCGTGGAAAGGATGGAGAGATTTATGACTCGGGGAGGCTGTTAGTCGGGGGTTGTCTGACGTCTGCAGACTCTGCTCCTGCTTCCTTTTTATGGCTCATTTGGTCTCTGTGGATCTGGATTTCATGGTGACCCCTACACACATTTCCTCTAAAGACTAATCTTCAATGCATTGGTCAAGAAAGATGTTGTTTCTAAAGATTTCAACTCTGCTGCTGCATGATCTCCGAAAGACATTGAAAGCGAGGTGGGCTCTCGCACAAGACACAAAGGACTTGTTCGATGAACTTTTATGGCTGGCATATTCTGATATAAAGATTCTGCGGTCTGAGGAAACCGATTCCAGGGGAAGCTGTGACATCTGGAGTTTCATGGTTGATTTGATGTGGCTGTAACGAGGGCTGGGGTTGTGTTTGTGGCGATGGCGGTCTCTTGACGGCAGTTGTCTTGAGTTGTGTCTCTCTTCCATTCTTTCTTTGGTGGTTTATTTTTTTTGTATATAATTGGGTCAGTCTTGGGTGTCATTTTCTGATGAGGGCGTGTGGCATTTTTTTAAAATTCTTTTTATTTTTATTTTTTTTAAGAGTGGAGAAAGACGGAGATAAGGAAACTATGAATGCATTTAAGAAGGACAGGAGAAGTATGTTAAGACATTAATATATTTGAAGGACATGAGTAGAAGAGACTAGAATGGAAGTGATGAAAAGTGAAGTATAATAAAGGAAAGATAATTGTAAGTGAGTGAAAAGGTTTTTTGTAGGATGATACCATTCTAAATTTATATTCACCGTAATGAATTTACAACAAGGGTGCCACTTTATGGATTAGTTTATTATTTTAATATGTTTTTCTATCTTTTTAACACACATACTGCATGATTCTGCACAAGGTTTTTGAAGTTAACACTATAACAGTATGGACAGTTTTCTAATAATTGTGGACTAAATATTGGAAGGTGAGCCGACATATTTAGATCCACTTATTAACTATTGCAGGATATTTACTAATCCAAAACATCTCTCCTGAGTCTGCTGTAACCCCTTTTAAACTAACATTGTTGATAGGTGTTATTGCGCAACCCTTGTATTGTGCTTTCTGATACAGGCTGTGGTGTTTACGACCCACCTTCTGACGTGCTTATTTCAACTCGGGAGGATCGGATTTCAATAATTTTTCCACATCGTTTTAATCCATTGGAGGCCACCTTTTCACTTCATCTGGAGTTGTCACACTGGCCTGTCATCTGCGAAGCTGTCACAATGGCCTGTCATCTGACATTTTGGATCTCCTTCTCTTCAAACTGGGATGAACTCAATAATTAAATACATTACGGATGTTTATTTTATTCATATTTTTACAATATACAGTTCTTATAGAGTTCATGAGTGTATATCAGTTCTATGACATATTACAGAATGTGTTTATATGTTTTTGGGTTGTTGGGAGGTTTTAGTATATTCGTTTGGTTATGTTTTTACATAGAAATCTTTTTATACATATAGAATTACTAGATATCTTCTACAGTTAGATTTGGAAAACATGAATAAATCATGTTTTGAGTGGAGATTGTTACGATTTAGAATTCTTAGTTAGAACTTTAAACTGTAATCTTAAGGCGCGTGCATAGTTCTTCGATTTGTGCTCGGCACAGCCTCATCCAGTGTAAACTGTTACACCGTATCTACTTTACACAGACTCGACTTGCAAAAATCTATGGTGGTTCTGCAGCTTGTCTCAGATGCCAACATTCCCCTGCAAATCTTATTCACACATTTTGGCTCTGCCCATCCCTTCATAATTTTTGGTCAGATATCTTTGATACCCTGTCCATGATTGTTGGAGAAAGGATTGAACCAAATTCCTGGAGCGCGTTATTTGGGGTTGTCCCTTCACTGCCATCCCTCTCCACAGTTAAAAAAGATCTTTTAGCTTTTGTCACCTTGTTAGCCAGACGATTGATTTTATTACATTGGAAATCCGCTGACTCTCCAACTCATACGCGCTGGATTAGGAATATCCTTTATATTCTTAAACTTGAAAAACTTAGGCTTTCGCTACAAGGTCTCTCTCATAAGTTTAATAGGATCTGGGGTCCATTCTTCCAGTTTGTTAAGAATACAAAGGTTCCACTTGATACTGGCTGAAAGATCCGAGGTTTTGGAGAAGTGCCACTCTTCTGCTGGATGTAGTGTATATGTTTTCTATCTATTTTGACTGTTGATATGTTTCCAATGTGCTTGTTTAGTGGCTAATTGGTGGTGGTTTAGTTTTTGCTTTGATTTTTGTTTATTTTCTAGGTGTTATGTTTTGTGTTGGCTTGGTTTTCTTTTTTAAAATTCCTATTTCTTAAGTTCTTTTATAAAAAAAAAAAGTATGTACATATTTTTCACTTATTTATATCTTGTATTTTTGAGAAAACCCAATAAACAAAGTTTAAAAAAAAAAAGAACTTTAAACTGTAGAGCTAAAACTTTATTGCCTGTGGGTTGGCTGTTTATATGAGGGTGACTTCTCAGAGTTGCTGCTTGACCTCCTGACCTGCTGTCTTCAAAGGACTATGCGATGGCATAGGTCAACGTATTTAGTTACACCCCCTTTCCTGGAGCAAACACACCACCTTTGTTTGGACTGGACATCTGGATCTTAATAGACAAAGGAACTCAGAGGAACTAAGGACACGCCTTCTCTGGATCCTTAAAAAGATGAACACACTAACTGAGAGCGTGCATTTTGTTCATGGCAGCAGCGTTGTGAACAAGTGTACCATCGGCCGATTAAAATATTCTGCATGGCATAATAATTCTTTGTATACATGATTGTATTAAATTCTTGATTGATCTTTGCTTCTAGATTTGTCATTTAGGCACCAGATAAAAAGAACACGGAGAGATAGATTTTACAGGGGACAGGTCGACTTCACCACCAGGGGCGAAAATCTCATTTCATTTTTTGGGGGGGAACAATAAAAAGTAAAAATTCAGAGTAATTCCTGGGGGGGGGGCATGAAAAAAAAAGCTCTCTCCCTTTCTCTCTCCTGCTCCTTTGGAACTTGCCTTGCAGGGTTGAGCCCACAGCCTGTTGAATGTTAGAAAAAGTAATGATAGTAGTTGTAGCATTGTTGTGTATCAGTGCATATTTTACCTGTATACAGGTTTTTCAATGTTCAAACTGAAAAATCAACAATGGTATTAGGTGGTATTATTATATTGTAGTGTTGTATTTTTTGACAAACAAAATACAACAACATATTACAACTACGCCATTAAATATGGCAACTTAAAAATCAAAAATAAAATACAATTAAAAATCCCTTCTACATTTAAATGACACACTCACTGACACACGGAGCTGCCGGTAGCCCCGCCCGTTAGAAACAGCATGTGGACTAAACCACTTTGAGAAATAGGGTCGTCGCAATGTTTCAACAATTAAAAAAAAAGGGTTTTTACGTTTATAATTTGCAGCGCTTGTGTTGTACTTTTATTGAACATGACTATATTATTATTCAATTGTTTTTGTGTGCTTACAATGATTTTTTGGGGGGGACAACTTTATGGAAGGGGGGGACATGTCCCCTGTGTCCCCCCCGGGATTTCCGCCTATGTTCACCGCATCGATGGGAAGATGAACGGGGCCATGTACCGCAGAATCTTGCCTCCACAAGGATATTGTAAATGGGTGGTGGACGGGTCTTCCAGCATGACAACGACCCAAAACATCCAGCCAAGGAAACAAAGGAGTGGCTCCATCAGAAGCACATCAAGGTCATGGAATGGCCTAGCCAGTCTCCTGTCCTTAATCCTATTAAACATCTATGGAGAGAGCTGAAGCTGAGAGTTTCCAAGCGCAAGCCTCAAAACCTTCAGGATTTGGAGATGATCTGCAGAGAGGAGTGGACGAAAATTACTCCTGATATGTGCAAACCTAGTAAGCAACTACAAGAAACGTCTGACAGCTGTGCTGCCAACAAGGGTTTTGCCACGAAGTATTAGAGACTATAGTCTGAGACTGTTCATTTATTTCTTAGTATGACAACTGCCAAAATCAGCGGGGAATCAAATACTTATTTCCTCCACTGTATATGTACATATATGTATATATGTACATATATATTTATTAGGGATGTAACGGTACATGTATTTGTATTGAACCGTTTCGGTACAGGTAGTTCGGTTCGGGACGGGGGCGTACCAAACGAGTTTCCACACGGACATATTAAGTAGAGGACCGCACTTTGTGGAGCAGAGCGCTGCAGCCGCACATGCGCAGTTGTGCGCACACGGTCAGTGTTGCCAACGTAGCGACTTTGTCGCTATATCTAGCGACTTAATTTGTAAAAAGCGACTAGCGACAAATCTAGCTACTTTTTCTGGTGATTTTGAGACTCACGCGCACTCAAACCGCTAGGTTCGAAGCCATCACTTGGCTGCTGTCTGCCTCGCGAGCCGCGCTTCTCTCTCCCTCTGTCTCTGCCGGGCTCAGTGCACAGCCAGCGCGAGTTTCTGTGTGTGGACTGGGCGCGTGTCACCACATACACAGGCGAGGCGACGCGCGTGCACACAAACACCCTAATCAGTGGTAGAGAACGCTGGCTTCAAACACATGATAAAGGTAATTGAGCCCCGATATCAATAACCTCGTCCACATTTTAGCCAGAAAGTCATACCCGGACTTTATGAAAGAATAAAACGATTAGTTTTTAAAGAAACACCCTGAGCCTTATTCATGTTATTTAATCTGACTAACAACTTGAAACTGTTCAGTGTTGCAACTGTTAAATTTTGCGCATCAGATGGATTATTCTTTTAAGCAAAAGTCTGAGCCAATGTTATTTTTATTTTGTTTTTCAAAATATCTACATTTTAGAATATTGTATTTATATTTTTGAGCAGAATTCTAGCTTTGTATAGGCTAATGTTCCTATTGTTAAAAAGCACAAAAGTGTGTTATAAACAACTAGCACATTTATATTTTGTATTTATGTTTCTTACTGTACCAAAAATGAACCGAACCGTGACCTCAAAACCGAGGTACATACCGAACCGAACCGTTACACCCCTAATATTTATATATACATATATATGTACATAAATGTATATATATAAACGCAGGCAAAAACATTACGTCCTTGGCGGAGGGTAATAGAGACTGGGGCATAGTTGTTTTTAATGTACTTACACACACACAAGCACACATGTGGGGGGGGGGGATTTTTGGAAGGGCCCTCTGCGGGTGGGGGCCTCCCTGTCCCGATGCGTGGGCCGGGTGTGCCCCTGTTGGTGGGCTGGGTGCCCGGTGTGGCCCTTGGGGGGGTTTTTGGGTGGGGGGGGGTGTTGGCTTGCTGCAGGCTGGCACATGGTGGTGTGAGGGAGTGCCGTGCGGCTGTCCTGGCACGGCCCTCTGGTTGCGGGCTGCTCCCCCTCGTTTGTTGCCGCTGCTGTGCTGCGGGTGGGTGGTGGGTGATGGCTGTCTTGACTCCCCTGGTGGGGGTCGTGTCCCCCTGGTTTCCCCCTCCTTCCCTCTCTCTGTCTCACCCGTGTCCCCCTTCCTCTCTCTGTTGGTGGTTGGTGGGGGTGGGGGGGCTCGGCTGTCCTTGGACTGCATGGGGTGACTACTACTACTGGGTCTGAATTTTCTGCGGCGCTGCTACTGTGGGCTTGGGCCTGGTGGGTGTGGGGGCTGGGGGGTGGGCGGGCCTCATTGCGGTTCTGTGTACCATTACCTTGCCCCCCTGTCAGTGGACGTATGCCTCGGGGTGTTTGCCCCTGGACCTTCAGGCTCCTCTGGGGCCAGTCTGGTCCTGGTGATGGGAGTTAGCTAGTGTTTTCTCACCCACGGGAAGATCTGAGACGGACCAAGATAATGATGGTGGTGAAGGTAATAGTGGTGACAGTTGTGGTACTTTGGTAACCTACATGTGAGTACATATAGGCACAGACACATTTATGCTTTACAACCCTCCCCCAACACCACCCCCCTCTTCTATCAACACAATCAATCCATAATGTGAACATGAATTCTTCACATGCCCATAGGTCTTGTAGAAAAGGTCCCAAAGTTATTGTTATTATGTTAATGTGATGTTCCTCTATAGTGTTCTTGTGTGGTGCTATCCTGCTCATGGGGGAGCGTGTCCCCCTGCTGGGCGGAACGTGTAACTGACAGAGAAAGTAGACAGAAAGGGTGTGCTCTGGTGAGTCGGCAGAGTGAGAGCGAGTTTACGGTCGAACAGCTGATTAACATCAACATCACGGCATGTGGTCTGTGCGTAGATGAAACGTGAGTATCTGGGTGTATATGGATGTTTATATTGTGGGAGCCACAGACCGTTTGTTTGTACCTGTAACAGTAACTTAGCACTCGCCACATGTGTTCACCTGCTTAAGTTAGTTGTAGCAGTTAGCTCACCTCCTTCTGGTCGAATCGATGTCATTTCATGTGTCATGTTGTTGTTATCGATCGTGATCGGTAGTGATGTTGACAGTGAGTGTTATGTAAGTATTCCCACGTGATGTTGTTCGTAGGTGGGTTAATGTGCTTTATTCAGGTGAAGTGTGTTTAATGCATATGATAGTGGAAATAAGCAGCAAATGGAGGCATTGCTTTCAGTATTTCTTTATTTGTTTATTATATTAGTAGCTTAATTTCTTTATTCTTTCTGTATTATTTTTTGCTGTAGAAAACCACATGACCTCATTGCCTGCAAGTCTGGAGAATAAATTCACCAGAACCGAATCACCTGCCTCTTTATTGCCTACTCTGAAGACAGTGGCCACAAGTAGTGATCTGGCCGTCACACACGATGTGGACTCTGTGATAGCTAACAGAACTAGCCCTACATCTAGAGATCTCCACTACATTAATTGGTCCTTCGAGCCAGATCACTGAGTTCGCATTAGAGATGGATCAATCTTCAGAGTATGAAGTTCGTGGTGCATGCCCCACACGACCTCTACGTCCTCCAGCATGCTACGCAGATTATGATGTGGATCATCTGGACTTCGTCAGTCAGAGATATAGAGAGACGCTGCATCAGGAGGAAAGATCCAGGATGACCCCCCTCACCTTGGATCATGCTTCCTCCCCATTCAGCCACATGAAGAGGAGGGATGCTGTTCTTCAAGCGATGGACCTGTGCTACGGTCTGTGCTAGTATCAGCTAGCCCCCCTGCAGTCACAAGAGAGGGGGCAGGAGGAATATGTTCATGATTGCTCTACGTCCCGACATCCAGCGCTGCAGTCCAGACCCCCATCTGATGATATAAAGAGGGAATTAGAGGACATCCACAAAGAGAGACAACTCCTCCAGCAGACCCAACACCGCATGTCAGTTGATATGATTGAGCTCACAGCACTGAGAGCGGACATGAGACAACTAATGGATGCCTTTCAGAATCTACAAGGTCCCTCTTCTCCTCAAATCACTCAGCCTAGCTTCTGCTACCAGACCATTGGAGAACACAGTTTCTTATCGATGCAGCTTAGCTCGGCTCCCTCCACAGTCATCCAGCCTGCCACCAGCTGACCCCAAGTATTCTGCAGCACATACTGGTATAAAGAGTGAACCAGAATCTAATCCTCCGCAGCCTCCTGGTGCTTCATGGATGTCACCACAACCACTGCCTCCCGTCAGGACCTCCCACATTCCAGAGTCCAGCTACTATGGACCACGCCCGACCATCCCCAACTTCTCTCGTCGTGACCCAAGTGAGTTTGCTCGCCTCAAGCTCTCACTAGAGAACCTGTTACCACCAAATGCCTCAGAGCTGTTCAAGTATCAGGTACTGGTCGATCACCTGCAACTAGAGGAAGCTCGGTGGATAGCAGATGCTTACCTCAACTCTCCAACGCCCTTCTCCGACACAATGGCCGCCCTGAATGATAAGTTCGGCCAACCACATCAGATTGCATTGAGGCGTATTGCCACTGTGTTGGACTCACCAGATGTCAGGCGTGGAGATGTTGCTGCATTCGAGAAGTTTGCCCTCCAAGTACAGTCACTGGTGGGAATGTTGAGGACATTAGGTCCAGAAGGTGAAGCGGAATAGCAGTGTGGCTCACATGTTGCTCGCCTGCTGTCCAAGTTACCACCTGAGCAAAGAGCCGAGTTTCGCCTCTGCATGTTCCATCGAGGTTCACGAAGTCACACCTTATCTGATCTGTCGGAGTGGCTTAAGTATGAGTCCTGGTGTCAGGATTCTGAAGGACACTTAGCGGTGAGGGGAGCCGAGGAGAGGCCGGTGCCCCGACCGGATGGTCGCCAGAGTTATCGCCCCACCACCATTCTCCATGGGGGGAACGACACAGATAAGAAGCCAGAGGTTCGTACTGTGGGCAGCTCCTTTAAAGGGAACAGCAAGCCTTACTGTCCATTCTGCAACAATGAGGAGCACCATCTCAGTCAGTGCAAAGCGGTGACCAGGCTGACCAAGAATCAGCTGACGGATTGGATAAGGAGCAATAAGCGATGTTGGCGTTGTGTACGGTCACATCAGGCCGCACAGTGCAATCTGAAGAAGCCATGCACGAGGTCAACGTGAGGTCACCCCAGGTGCCACCTACAGCCTCCGAAGTAGCGAGCGATGCTACAAGGTCCACAACAGAGGTGCTGTATTTAGAACGGCCTCTAGAAGGCAGTAGAGTCCTGCTGAAAGTTGTCAAGGTCTGCATCCACTATGGTGGCCGAACATTACACACCCACGCCATATTGGACGACGGGTCCGAGAGAACGATGCTGCTGCCGGATGCAGCAGAGAAGTTAGGCGTACAAGGACCCCCAGAGGACTTACCGCTACGTACCATCAGACAGGAGGTGCAAACACTCCGAGGAGCATCAGTGTCGTTCTCCATTTCCTTCCCGGCGAAACCAAAGCTCAACTTCAAGATAACAGGTGCATTCACCACTGCTCGCATTGGATTGGCTGGTCATACCTACCCCATGAAGCAGCTCAGGAAGACCTATAGACACCTCATCGGCCTCCCTATCCCAACCTTCACAGATGTGAAACCTACACTGTTCATTGGGAGTGATCATCCCCACCAGGTTCGCCTGCTCCCTAAAGATCGTGCTCTCCTCTGCTTTGTCTGGTGTGACATCGCACGGGAGGAACCCCTGCGGTGTAAGAGTGGCAGGTATTACCATTTGGAACGACGTGCAGTCCGTGCTGTGCCACATTCACCTGACAGCGTCACGTCACCGACACAGCCAGCCAGACGAGGATGTGAGAATATCTGTTGAGAGGTGCTTCTATGTGGATAATTGTCTCCAAAGTGTCCCCACCATCGCTGAGGCAAGGCACCTGGTGGAAGAGCTACGTACCCTCTTGGCATCTGCTGGCTTTGAGTTACGTCAGTGGGCCAGCAATGAACCAGAGGTCATAAGTCACCTACCTGAAGAGAGCCACTTGGCTAGTGTGGAGCTATGGCCAGCCCAGGAGAAGACAGACGCTCCAGAGTCCACACTGGGGCTGAGCTGGCTTATCCACACTGACGCCCTCGGTTACAAACATCGCCACGTCGATTATGGTGTTCCCACAATGCACAACATATATAAGGTTCTTGCAAGTCAGTACGACCCTTTGGGGTTCATCCTGCCCTACACCACCCAGGCTAAGGCACCGTGGCTGGGATGACCCACTGCTGCCCCAGGAGCTTCTCCAGCAGTGGAGGGCATGGGAGGAGGAACTGAGTGTTCTACTGCAGGTCACCCTGCCCCGACCATACTTACCCAAGGATGTGGACCTCGCTGGCCTGCATAAAGAGATACACATATTCTGCGATGCTTCTAAGAAGCGTATGACTCCGTCGCATACCTCCGGTCCACCAACAGAGATGGTGGAGTGAATCTCTCCTTCCTGATGGCTCGCTCCCGGGTCACTCCTAAGCGGTCCCACTCCATGCCCCGATTAGAGCTTTGTGCTGCCCTTACTGGGGCACAGCTCACACAGGTTCTAAGGAGAGCTCACGGTCAACATCGACCAGATCATCCTGTGGTCCGACTCGACGACTGTGTTGACCTGGTTGATATCGGAGTCCTGCCGATTTAAGGTCTTTGTCGGCACCCGTGTGAGTGAGATTCAGGAGCTGACTGACGGTGATGTGTGGAGATATGTCGATTCGGTGAGGAACCCTGCTTGAGCCCAACAGATGGAGTCAGGGACCCTCCTTTCTAGACCAGCTGTACCAAAGATGGCAGACCTTCCAACAGCTCATCTGCGTTTGTTCAAGCCCGCCTTCTATTCAACTGAGATGGACTGCTTCGGACCCTTTGAAGTGAAGGTGGGCCGGCGGCGGGAAAAAAGATAGGGTATCATCTTCAAGTGCCTTACCACCAGGGCCGTCCATCTAGACCTCCTGACCGCCATTGATACGGATGCATTTTTGATGGTTCTGCGTTGGTACATTGCCCAGAGAGGAACACCAGCAGAGCTGTTCTCAGATCAGGGGACAAATTTCAAAGGTGGAGAGAGAGAGCTCCGAGAGACCTTTGCTGAGATCTCTCCTGCCATACAGGAGCACCTTGCACCACAGAAGATCGCCTTCCATTTTAACCCACCAGCAGCCCCCCACTTCGGCGGGGTGTGGGAGAGGGAGATACGCTCTGTCAAGAGTGCTCTCTATGTCATCATGAGTGCACAACCTGTCACAGAAGAAGTCCTCCGTACAGTACTTACTGAGGTGGAAGGGATACTCAACAGCAAGCCCCAGTCCTGAGGTCCTCTGATGCCAGTGACCCGGACCCAGTAACTCCTAATGTTCTTCTGATGGGGCGGCCGGATGGATCATTACCTCAGGTCATCTACCCAGAGCATGAGCTCATCAGTCGCTGCCATTGGAAGCACTCCCAAGTCCTGGTTGACCATTTCTGGGCCCGTTTCATCCAGTTCTATGTGCCGAGTCTTCAAGCTCGTCAGAAGTGGCAGGCGTCACCCGCTGACATTGATCAAGATTGTGTGGTGATGATCGCTGATCCACAACTTCCCAGAGCCATGTGGCCCATAGGAAGAGTGATCAAGACTCATCCAAGCCCTGATGGACATGTCCGGTCAGTGGATGTGAAGGTGAGGGATCGAGTCTTCACATGGCCAGTTGCCAGGCTGGTAGTCCTCCCTGCGCTTCCATCTGGAGAAGATGAGGACAGTTCCACTCCTCCGACCTCATCTCAACCATAGACTTAGTTGCCTTTTTGTGGAACAAATGTATACATACATTTTGGGGTGGCTGTAAAAAAAAAAAAAAAGGCCCCAAAGTTATTGTTATTATGTTAATGTGATGTTCCTCTTTAGTGTTCTTGTGTGGTGATTGACATCAACATCACGGCATGTGGTCTGTGCGTAGATGAAATGTGAGTATCTGTGTGTATATGGATGTTTATATTGCGGAAGCCACAGACCGTTTGTTTGTACCTGTAACAGTAACTTAGCACTCGCCACATGTGTTCACCTGCTTAAACTAGTTGTAGCAGTTAGCTCACCTCCTTCTGGTCGAATCGACGTCATTTCACATGTCATGTTGTTGTTATCGATCGTGATTGGTAGTGATGTTGACAGTGAGTGTTATGTAAATATTCCCACGTGATGTTTTTTGTTGGTGGGTTAATGTGCTTTATTCAGGTGAAGTGTGTTTAATGCATATAAGGGTGGAAATAAGCAGCAAATGGAGGCATTGCTTTCAGTATTTCTTTATTTGTTTATTATATTAGTAGCCAAAAATGAACAAAACCAAAGGACCAAGGTTTTCCTTGCCTGGACGCGGGTCACCGGTGCCCCCCTCTGGAGCCAGGCCTGGAGGTGGGGCCTCGGAGGCGAGTGCCTGGTGGCCAGGCCTTTGCCCATGGGGCCCGGCTGGGCTCAGCCCAAAAGGGAAACATGGGCCTCCACTCCTGTGGACTCACCACCTGCAGGAGGGGCCATAGAGGTTGGGTACGTAGCGAGCTCGGCGGTGGCCGGATGCGGGGACCCTGGCGGTCCGATCCTCGGCTGCAGAAGCTAGCTCTAGGGACGTGGAATGTCACCTCTCTGGCGGGGAAGGAGCCTGAGCTGGTGTGTGATGTTGAGCGGTTCCAGCTATAGTTGGACTCACCTCGACGCACGGCTTGGGCTCTGGAACCAGTATCCTCGAGAGGGGTTGGACTCTCTTCCACTCTGGAGTTGCTCCGGGTGAGAGGCGCCGAGCTGGGGTGGGCATACTTATTGCCCCCCGACTTGGCGCCTGTACATTGGGGTTTACCCCGGTGGACGAAAGGGTAGCCTCTCTCCGCCTCCGGTGGGGGGACGGGTCCTGACTGTTGTTTGTGCTTACGCACCAAATAGCAGTTCAGAGTACCCACCCTTTTTGGAGTCCTTGGATGGAGTATTGGAGAATGTTCCATCTGGGGACTCCCTTGTTCTGCTGGGGGACTTCAATGCTCACGTGGGCAACGACAGTGAGACCTGGAGGGGTGTGGTTGGGAGGCAGGGCCCCCCCTGATCTGAACCAGAGTGGTGTTTCGTTGTTGGACTTCTGTGCTCGTCATGGACTGTCCATAACGAACACCATGTTCAGGCATAAGAGTGTCCACATGTGCACTTGGCACCAGGACACTCTAGGCCGCAGTTCGATGAACGACTTCATAATCGTATCGTCGGACTTGCGGCCGCATGTCTTGGACACTCGGGCGAAGAGAGGGGCGGAGCTGTCAACTGATCACCACCTGGGGGTGGGTTGGCTCAGATGGATGCCGGTCAGACCTGGCAGACCCAAATGTGTTGTGAGTGTCTGCTGGGAATGTCTGGCAGAGTCTCCTGTCAGAAGGAGCTTTAACTCATACCTCCGGCAGAACTTCGACTATGTTCCGAGTGAGGTGGGGGACATTGAGTCGGAGTGGGCTATGTTCCGGGCCTCTATTGTTGAGGCGGCCGACCGGAGCTGTGGCCGTAAGGTCATTGGTGCCTGTCGTGGCAGCAATCCCAGAACTCGCTGGTGGACACCAGCAGTGAGGGATGCCGTCAAGCTGAAGAAGGAGTCCTATAAGGCCTTTTTGGCATCTGGGACTCTGGAGGCAGCTCTAGACCCTCTTCAGGGTCTTGGAGGGGGCATGGGAGTTCGCCCAACCAGTCTACATGTGTTTTGTGGACTTGGAGAAGACGTTCGACCATGTTCCCCAGGGATTCCTGTGGAGGGTGCTTTGGGAGTATGGGGTGCCGGACTCCCTTGTACGGGCCCTCCGTTCCCTGTACGACCGGTGCCAGAGTTTGGTCCGCATTGCCAGCAGTAAGTCGGATTCGTTTCCAGTGAGGGTTTGACTCCGCCAAGGCTGCCCTTTGTCACCGATTCTGTTCATTACTTTTATGGACAGAATTTCTAGGCACAGTGAGGTGTTGAGGGGATCCGGTTCAGTGGCCTCAGGATTGGGTCTCTGCTATTTGCAGATGATGTGGTTCTGTTGGCTTCATCGAGCCGTGATCTACAACTCTCGCTGGAGCGATTCGCAGCCGGTTGTGAAACGGCTGGGATGAGAATCAGCTCTTCCAAATCCGAGACCATGGTCCTCAGCTGGAAAAGGGTGGAGTGCCCTCTCCAGGTTGGGGATGGGGTCCTCCCCCAAGTGGAGGAGTTTAAGTATCTCGGGATCTTGTTCACGAGTGAGGGAAGGATGGAGCGGGAGATCGACAGACGGATCGGTGCGGCATCTGCAGTGATGTGGGTGCTGCGCCGGTCTGTTGTGGTGAAGAGAGAGCTGAGTCGGAAGGCGAAGCTCTCGATTTACTGGTCGATCTACGTTCCTACCCTCACCTATGGTCATGAGCTTTGGGTAGTGACCGAAAGAACAAGATCGTGGATACAAGCGGCTGTAATGAGCTTCCTTCACAGGGTGGCCGGGCTCTCCCTTAGAGTACCGCTGAGTACCAGGGTGAGAAGCTCGGTCATCCGGGAGGGGCTCAGAGTAGAACCGCTGCTCCTCCGCATCGAGAGGAGCCAGATGAGGTGGCTCGGGCATCTGGTTAGGATGCCTCCTGGACGCCTCCCTGGTGAGGTGTTCCGGGCACGTTCCACTGGGAAGAGACCCCGGGGAAGACCCAGGACACGCTGGAGGGACTATGTCTCTCGGCTGGCCTGGGAACGCCTCGAGATCCCCCCGGAGGAGCTAGAAGAAGTGGCCGGGGAGAGGGGGGTCTGGGCTTCCTTACTCCGGCTGATGCCCCCGCGACCCGACCTCGGATAAGCGGAATAAGACGGTACGGTACGGTATATTAGTAGCTTAATTTCTTTATTCTTTCTGTATTATTTTTTGCTGTAGAAAACCACATGACCTCATTGCCTGCAAGTCTGGAGAATAAATTCACCAGAACCGAATCACCTGCCTCTTTATTGCCTACTCTGAAGACAGTGGCCACAAGTAGTGATCTGGCCGTCACACACAATGTGGACACGGTGATAGCTAACAGAACTAGCTCTACATCTAGAGATCTCCACTACTGGTCTGTTGCTTGGTAAAAGATGTTCATCCATTTTTAAAAATGTATTTATTTTATTTTATTTTTTTTGTTGGTACTTTTCTCTGCTTCCTACATATTATCTTTTTAAGTTTGTTTGCTGTCACAACACACAATTCCCTACACAACACCCCTCACACTTCACAACCCAGCACACACCACACCCTCACTGTCCTGTCTCTTTAATTGTCCTGTCTTTAAATGTCTTTCTGCTGGTGTTTTTTTAGTCCTCTCTGACGAAATCAAGATTTAAGATGTTAATAAAGATGTTAGAATTTACTGCCAGAGAGGACTGAAGGACACATTCATCCTTCTAGGATTAATAAAGTATTTTTCATTTCATTTCACATTCCCACAAAAAAGTCTGCTACAAGATTAAATTGCATATGCATACTAGATGATTGCTAGATAATGGGACTAACCATGAATGTAAATGCAGATTAAAAAAAAGTGGTCACCTGGTCAGGTAGTCACCTGGTCAGCTGGTCACCTGGTCAGCTGGTCACCTGGTCAGGTGGTTAGGTCTGGCGTAACATCCTGTACAGCGGCATGCTGTGTACTAATAGCAATTTCTGAGCTCGTACATACTGTATGGTTTTTGTCCATTATACGCACATTGTGCACTACACGTGTGACCACCCAACAGGAAAACATCATCAAAAAGAGGAGTGTGACTTTGCAACTGGAACTGGAACCCCAGTCCGCCAGCCCAGAGCCACTGGCCCTGATCTCTACACGGTGTTGAACGAGTTGACCCCGACCGGAACGAGATCCAGCCGCTCTCAAGAAGAGCAGACGAAAAATAAGACCATATAAATCCAGTTCTGAGGTCTCTACACTAGTCCTGACTAGAACCAGGAGATACGACCACATCAATCCAGTCCTGAGGTCTTTGCACTGGTCCTGGCTAGAACCAGGAGATACAACCACATCAATCCAGTCCTGAGGTCTCTGCACTGGTCCTGGCTAGAACCAGGAGATACAACCACATCAATCCAGTCCTGAGGTCTCTGCACTGGTCCTGGCTAGAACCAGGAGATACAACCACATCAATCCAGTCCTGAGGTCTCTGCGCTGGTCCCGACTAGAACCAGGAGACACGACCATATTAGTCCAGTCCTGAGGTCTCTGCGCTGGTCCTGACTAGAACCAGGAGATACGACTGTATTAGTCCAGTCCTGAGGTCTCTGCACCGGTCCTGACTAGAACCAGGAGATACAACCACATCAATCCAGTCCTGAGGTCTCTGCGCTGGTCCCGACTAGAACCAGGAGATACGACCATATTAGTCCAGTCCTGAGGTCTCTGAACTGGTCCTGACTAGAACCAGGAGATACGACCGCATCAGTCCAGTCCTGAGGTCTCTGCGCTGGTCCTGACTAGAACCAGGAGATACAACCACATTAGTCTAGTCCTGATGTCTCTGCGCTAGTCCTGACTAGAACCAGGAAATACGACCACATTAGTCCAGTCCTTAGGTCTCTGCGCTGGTCCTGACTAGAACCAGGAGATATGACCATATAAGTCCAGTCCTGAGGTCTCTGTACCGGTCCTGACTAGAACCAGGGGATATGACCGTATTAGACCAGTCCTGAGGTCTCTGCACCGGTCCTGACTAGAACCAGGAGATACGACCATATTAGTCCAGTCCTGAGGTCTCTGCACCGGTCCAGACTAGAACCAGGAGATACGACCATATTAGTCCAGTCCTGAGGTCTCTGCACAGGTCCCGACTAGAAACAGGAGATACGACCATATTCAGAATCAGAATCAGAATCGCCTTTATTGTCATTGTATTGCATACAACGAAATTTGAGTGCATCTCCGCGGTGCATTTGTGTAGAATAAAATAAAATAGGAATAAGATATAAATATAAGATATAAAAAGTGGCAGGTGCTATGTAAATATATGTACATTCAAAAACTGTTCAGTAGACATTCACTTGAATGAATGAATGTTATTGCACATAAGTCCCATAGTAAAATAGTGCAGTAGTAGTGCAGTTTAGTATTGTTCATTTGTAATTGTTCATTGCAGTGATGGCTTGCGGAAAGAAACTGTCTCTGAGTCTGTTTGTCCGGGTTTTGTGTGACCTGTACCGCCTGCCTAAGGGTAGCAGATCAAACAGGTGGTTGCCAGGGTGGGATGCATCCCTGATGATGCTGGCAGCTCTGCTGAGGTAGCGAGAGCTGGCAATGTCCTCCAGGCTGGGCAGAGAGCAGCCAGTGATCCTCTGGGCTGTGTTGATCACTCTCTGCAGCGCTCTCTTGTCTGCTGCTGAGCACCCTGCGTACCAGGCTGTGATGCAGTACACCAGGATGCTCTCGATGGTGGCTCTGTAGAACATCACCAGCAGCTTCTCCTCCAGGTTGTTCCTCCTGAGCACCCTCAGGAAGTGGAGTCGCTGCTGGGCTTTCTTCACTGCCGCCGAGGTGTTAGCAGTCCAAGAGAGGTCCGCGGAGAGCTGCACGCCCAGGAATCTGATCGAGCTGACCCTTTCCACACAGTCCCCCTGGATGTAAAGCGGGGCTGGGTCTGCTCTGCTCTTCCTGAAGTCCAGTATTATCTCTTTTGTTTTTGTGGTGTTCAATGGCAGGTTGTTAGCTGAACAACACGCTGTCAGTCTGTTAACCTCATCTCTGTAGTCAGACTCATCTCCCCCTGAGATGAGCCCGACCACGGTGGTGTCATCCGCAAACTTTATTATGGTGTTTGAGAGATGGGTCGGAGAGCAGTCGTGAGTGTAAAGAGTGAACAGGAGGGGGCTCAATACACAACCTTGGGGGGAACCGGTGCTGAGAGTGATGGTGGAGGAGAGGTGGGGGCCAAGTTTGACAGACTGAGGACGATCCGTTAGGAAGTCTTTAATCCACTGGCAGATGGGGGTGGAGATGCCCAGGTGGGACAGTTTCTGGACCAGGATCTCTGGGATGATGTGATTGAAGGCTGAGCTGAAGTCCAGGAAGAGCATCCTCACGTAGCTCCCCAGGTGCTCCAGGTGACTCAGCGCAGTGTGGAGTGCTATGGTTATAGCATCCTCAGTGGATCTATTTGCCCTGTAGGCAAACTGGTGGGGGTCCAGAGTGGGAGGCAGACAGTTCCTGATGTGCTGCGAGACCAGACGCTCAAAGCACTTCATGACCACAGGCATAAGTGCAACAGGCCTGTAGTCGTTGAGGCTGTCCGCTGCTGACTTTTTGGGGACGGGGATGATGGTGGAGGCTTTGAGGCAGGATGGAATGATGGCCTGTGACAGAGACAGGTTGAAAATGCAGGTGAAAACTCCCGCCAGTTGGTCAGAACATGCTTTGAGTACCTTACCAGGTACACCGTCGGGGCCAGCCGCCTTCCTGGGGTTCACAGACTTAAGCACACGTCTCACTTCGTGCTCCTGAAGTGTCAGTGTGACGGTGCTGGAGGGTGTTGTGAGTGGAGTGACTGCTGAGGGTCTGTCTGCTTCAAAGCGAGCAAAGAAGAGGTTGAGTTCCTCTGCCAGTGAGGCATTGGCCCCTGCACTCACCGGGTTGTTGCCTCTGTAGTTGGTGATGTGATTTATTCCCTGCCACATCTTCCTGGGGTCGTTCGCAGTGAAGTGGTCCTCTATTTTCCTCTTGTAGGCTGCCTTGGCCTCCCTGATGCCTCTTTTCAGGTCAGACCTAGCTGCGCTGTACAGGGCCCTGTCCCCTGACTTGAAGGCGGTGTTGCGGCTTTTTAATAGAGTCTGGACTTCGCTGTTCATCCAGGGTTTCTGGTTTGGAAAAACCCTGACCCTTTTGTCGACAGTGACATTGTCAACACAGTTTTTGATGTATGAGAGTACGGTGTCAGTGTACTCCTGCAGGTTGTGGTTGGAGAATAAATCCCATTCAGTCCTTGAGAAGCAGTCCTGTAGCTGAGACAGGGCTCCCTCAGGCCAAGTCTTTATTGTCTTTTGTTGTGGCTTTGTCTTTCTCAGCAGAGGGGTGTAGGTGGGGGTGAGGGACAGACAGAGATGATCAGATCCAGCAAGATGGGGGAGGGGAGTCATTCTGTAAGCATGTTTAATGTTGGAATAAATTATTAGTCCAGTCCTGAGGTCTCTGCACAGGTCCTGACTAGAACCAGGAGATACGACCACATCAGTCCAGTCCTGAGGTCTCTGCGCTAGTCCTGACTAGAACCAGGAGATACGACCACATTAGTCCAGTCCCGAGGTCTCTGAACCGGTCCTGACTAGAAGACTGCAAGACTGCCTTTTTTCATCTCCAAAATATTGCCAAGATTAGGAGCATACTCTCCCAGGGTGATGCCGAAAAATTAATCCACGTGTTTGTTAGTTCTAGACTGGATTATTGTAATGCGTTGTTAGTAGGATGTCCGAAAAGCTCGCTGAATAGCCTTCAATTGGTCCAGAACGCAGCAGCGAGGGTGCTGACAGGAATCCGCAAGCGAGATCACAGCTCTCCCGTGTTAGCCTCCCTCCATTGGCTTCCCGTGAAATTTCGAATTGAGTTTAAAATTCTGCTTCTCGCATATAAGGCCCTTAATGGCCTAGGTCCGCACTATTTACAAGACTTGATAGCACGTTATGCTCCTAATAGAGCTCTCTGCTCTCAGAGTGCAGGATTACTCGTCGTTCCTAGAATATCTAAAAGTAGGTTTGGAGGACGGGCCTTCTGCTACCAAGCACCTTTTTTATGGAACCAGCTACCAGTTTGGGTTAAGGAGGCTGACACCATCTCCATTTTTAAAACTAAATTGAAAACATTTCTGTTCAGTAAAGCCTACAGTTAGTCTAATCTATAGTGTGTAGGGGCTAATAGTTATAACTATAGTTGTAGTAGTAGTAGTAAGACTAGAGTAGCTCGTCTTAATCACAGCTTCGTCATAGTTATGCTGCTATAGGCCTACGCTGCAGGGGGACACCAACATGATCTGCTGAGTGGTGTCTCCACTGCTCTTCTCCTGTTTCTTCCCTTTCTTCTTCCCTTCCTCCTCCTCCAGCTCATTTATAATTATTTGGGAGCACCCTGTTACTGAAACTGTGCTCCATTTTCTTTGCTTTCCTGTGTTTGTTGTGCTGTTTCTGCCCCCTTTTCTTTCTGTGTATTTGCAGGCCAGAGTTTCCTGGGTTTCATGCTGACTTGCAGTTCCATCCTCTGTCCATCCCGGGGTTCTCCTCCACTTGTGTTTGGGTGCCGACTGGCGTGGTGATCGGCGACCTGGTCCTCTGGCCATCTCATCCCAGAGCTGCTACCTCCATCTGTTTATGTTTATATGGTCATTGTATTTAGTCACTTGTGTGCTCTCCTCTCTCTGTCCTCCACCTCTCTCTGTCCTACATCCTCTCTCTGTCCTGTCTCCCCTCTTTTCTTTCTCTACCCGGCTGGCCTTCGGCAGGAAGGTCCCCCATATGAGCCAGGTCCTGCTCAAGATTTCTTCCTCTTAAAGTGGAGTTTTTCCTTGCCACTGTTTGGTATAGAGTTTTTTTTCTCCCTACGTGGGAGTTTTTTACCTGCCATTATCATTGATTGGATTTAATAATATAATCTTAGTTAATGATATTTGCTCGGGGGTCATGCTCTGGGTCTCTGTAAAGCGCCTAGAGACAATTGTCATTGTAACAGACGCTATATAAATAAAATTGAATTGAATTGAATTGAATTGAATTGAATTGAATTGAATTGAACCAGGAGAGAGTGCAGAGGTCTCTGCACTGGTCCCGACTAGAACCAGGAGATACAACCACATTAGTCCAGTCCCGAGGTCTCTGAACTGGTCCTGACTAGAACCAGGATATACAACCACATCAGTCCAGTCCTGAGGTCTCTGCGCTAGTCCTGACTAGAACCAGGAGATACAACCACATTAGTCCAGTCCCGAGGTCTCTGCGCTGGTCCTGACTAGAACCAGGAGATACGACCACATTAATCCAGTCCTGAGGTCTCTGAACTGGTCCTGACTAGAACCAGGATATACAACCACATCAGTCCAGTCCTGAGGTCTCTGCGCTGGTCCTGACTAGAACCAGGAGATACGACCACATTAGTCCAGTCCTGAGGTCTCTGAACTGGTCCTGACTAGAACCAGGAGATACGACCACATCAGTCCAATCCTGAGGTCTCTGAACTGGTCCTGACTAGAACCAGGAGATACAACCACATTAGTCCAGTCCCGAGGTCTCTGCGCTGGTCCTGACTAGAACCAGGAGATACGACCACATTAATCCAGTCCTGAGGTCTCTGAACTGGTCCTGACTAGAACCAGGATATACAACCACATCAGTCCAGTCCTGAGGTCTCTGCGCTGGTCCTGACTAGAACCAGGAGATACGACCACATTAGTCCAGTCCTGAGGTCTCTGAACTGGTCCTGACTAGAACCAGGAGATACGACCACATCAGTCCAATCCTGAGGTCTCTGAACTGGTCCTGACTAGAACCAGGAGATACGACCACATCAGTCCAATCCTGAGGTCTCTGCACTGGTCCAGACTAGAACCAGGAAATACGACCATATTAGTCCAGTCCTGAGGTCTCTGACTTCCTGTCCCTCAGAGAATAGACTTTAAAACAGCTCTACTTGTGTTCAAGTCTCTTCATGGCTCCAAAGTCCATCTCTGACATGTTAGACCCATATGAACCAACCTTGACTCTGAGAACCTCAGGTAGTGGTCTGCTGCTGGTGTCCAGAGTCAGGACTAAACAAGCTGCATTTCAGTTTTATGCTCCTAAAATCTGGACCAGTCTTCCAGAAGATGTGAGACAGACCTGAACTCTGACAATGTTCAGATCCAGACTGAAAACAGTTTTGATCAGATGTGAAGATGATGACTGGAAGGATTTTATCTGCACTCCTCATTTTTAATTTAATTTATAATTTTATTTATTCTTCTTTTTAAATTCATTTTTAATTTAATTCATTAATGATTATTTTTATGCTTGTATGATTCTATTTGTCTTCTTATGATTGTATGTGTTGTGGAAAAAATAAGATCCGATCTTGATGAGAAAATCAGAATAGAATTTATTACAGAGAAAAAAAGACAGACATACAAAAACTTGTGCGCACAAGGAGAGCGACCAGCCACCACTCCGCAGAGTACTGGCTGATGACTCTGTAGATACAGAGATGAGGCTGTCTCTTATACCAAGACAGCAAGGTGTTACAGGTTTGCATACAGAGTGTAGACACAGTAGGTGATGGTGGAGGCAGAGACAGTTGTCTTAGCCATTTGTCTGCAAACAGACTGATTGAGTTTAGCAACGTTAAACAGTCCCTTGATCAAGAAGTTATTTAGTTGATGCTAATTGAATTTAGGAAGTTACAGCTGACCCCTGCCGTGTGTCCTAGATCAATGAGCCACAGCCGACCCCCGTGCTTTGCCTTTTGTCAGACATTTGGTCTCGTTGACTATGATGTGTATTGGTCTTGTTAAGAAAGACATTACTTTTAAACATATTGTTAAAGACAAATAACAAAATTACAAGATGAAATAAACCAAATAAAAATTTCCTCCACAGTATGCATCTGTAAAAGCACTTATTACCTTGTGTAGGAATTATGCTCTGCAGATAAACTAGTCTATTGTTAATCCAAGAATCCAGTGAGGCAGCGTTCCAACATTATCCTCCTCAACGACCAACCAGCCTCCCAGAAAACCTGAGGGCCTCACAGAATGTTGATATTTTTAAAAACAGGCTCAAAACCCACCTTTATATTATACCCTTTAAATAATGCCAGTGGACATCTGAAGTCTTCCTGGACACCTGGACTCTACCTGAACACCTGGAATCTACCTGGACACCTGGACTCTACCTGAACACCTGGAATCTATGTGGACACCTGGACTTTGCCTGGACATCTGAAGTCGTCCTGGACACCTGGACTCTACCTGAACACCTGGAATCTACCTGGACACCTGGACTCTGCCTGAACATCTGAAGTCTTCCTAGACACCTGGACTCTGCCTGGACATTTAGAGTCTACCTGAACATCTGAAATCTACCTGGACATCTGGAGTCTATCTGGACAGCTGGACTCTACCTGAACACCTGGAATCTATGTGTACAGCTGCATGGACATCTGGAATCTATCTGGAATCTACCTGGACAGCTGCCTGGACACCTGGAATCCTCCTGGACACCTGGACTCTATCCTCTGCGGGGCCACTTTCATCTGGCTCATCAGAGACTCAGGTCTGTCTTTATTTCCTGTTTAATAAATCATCTTTCTGATAAAGTCAAGTGACCTGGTGACTGTCGTCCTCAGACGTAAACGTGAAAGAAGAAAACAGAGCAGAGCTGCAGAAAGCAGTGAGGACAAATCTTTATTTAAAAAGCGCTGGCTCACAGTTGCAGGTTTTATTTACACAACAGAAAACAGCAGAAAAAGAGCCATGAGTTAAAACTACAAAGCACTGAGAGAAAATGTTCTGACAACACCTGAACGCACCACAACACACAGACTGTCCACACAGCTGGACTACAGCTGGTCCTAGACCTGAAGCACAACCTGGACATCAGCATATGGGCCAGCTTCAGAACCACAGCAGAACTGGAGCTGTGTCAGAGTTTGTTTAAGACAAAAGTATTTTAACTCATTTTAACTGACTCTTGAATCAAATTCTGGACAGTTTGATTGGAGGCAGAACTGTTCTGAACTCCGGATCAAAAGTCTCGAGTGGTTCTGTGGTCCAGCTGATGAACCCAGAACTACTCCAGAACCACAGCAGAAACAGAGCCGTCATAGGTCCAGTACCAGTAGTACGGTCTAGTACTAGTACTACAGCAGAAGTGGATCTTTAACTGAATACTGACTTAAATTGATCAAATTCTCAACAGAGTTTGGTTGGAGACTCGCCATGGCAGTAATACTGTAGTAGTGGCTCATCTATAGAAGTACTACATGAATGTTTAGAAGCATGGCAGTAATACTGTAGTAGTGGCTCCTCTATAGAAGTACTACATGAATGTTTAGAAGCATGGCAGTAATACTGTAGTAGTGGCTCATCTATAGAAGTACTACATGAATGTTTAGAAGCATGGCAGTAATACTGTAGTAGTGGCTCCTCTATAGAAGTACTACATGAATGTTTAGAAGCATGGCAGTAATACTGTAGTAGTGGCTCCTCTATAGAAGTACTACATGAATGTTTAAAAGCATGGCAGTAATACTGTAGTAGTGGCTCCTCTATAGAAGTACTACATGAATGTTTAGAAGCATGGCAGTAATACTGTAGTAGTGGCTCATCTATAGAAGTACTACATGAATGTTTAGAAGCATGGCAGTAATACTGTAGTAGTGGCTCCTCTATAGAAAGTACCATATGAATGTTTAGAAGCATGGCAGTAATACTGTAGTAGTGGCTCCTTTATAGAAGTACCACATGAATGTTTAGAAGCATGGCAGTAATACTGTAGTAGTAGCTCCGCTATAGAAGTACCACATGAATGTTTAGAAGCATGGCAGTAATACTGTAGTAGTGGCTCATCTAAAGAAGTACCACAAGAATGTTTAGAAGCATGGCAGTAATACTGTAGTAGTGGCTCCTCTATAGAAGTACCACATGAATGTTTAGAAGCATGGCAGTAATACTGTAGTAGTGGCTCATCTAAAGAAGTACTACATGAATGTTTAGAAGCATGGCAGTAATACTGTAGTAGTTGCTCCTCTATAGAAGTACCACATGAATGTTTAGAAGCATGGCAGTAATACTGTAGTAGTGGCTCATCTATAGAAGTACTACATGAATGTTTAGAAGCATGGCAGTAATACTGTAGTAGTGGCTCCTCTATAGAAGTACTACATGAATGTTTAGAAGCATGGCAGTAATACTGTAGTAGTAGTTCCTCTATAGAAGTACCACATGAATGTTTAGAAGCATGGCAGTAATACTGTTGTAGTGGCTCCTCTATAGAAGTACCACATGAATGTTTAGAAGCATGGCAGTAATACTGTAGTAGTAGCTCCTCTATAGAAGTACCACATGAATGTTTAGAAGCATGGCAGTAATACTGTAGTAGTGGCTCATCTAAAGAAGTACCACAAGAATGTTTAGAAGCATGGCAGTAATACTGTAGTAGTGGCTCATCTATAGAAGTACCACATGACTGTTTAGAAGCATGGCAGTAATACTGTAGTAGTGGCTCCTCTATAGAAGTACCACATGAATGTTTAGAAGCATGGCAGTAATACTGTAGTAGTAGCTCCTCTATAGAAGTACCACATGAATGTTTAGAAGCATGGCAGTAATACTGTAGTAGTGGCTCCTCTATAGAAGTACCACATGAATGTTTAGAAGCATCTGTTCATTTTTTATTTATATTCAAAATCATATTATTCTGTATGTTGGTAAAGGTTTGTTGTGATGCATTTTATTCTCTGGGTAATACAGAATACACACCAAATACATCTTACAGTACCCACTTCTCTTTTATTGCTATTAATCTTTACTAAATAATATGATGGGGCTCTCTAAAATTGTAGATTTCTTAAACGTACTGACAACCCTTTATCAGAGCTTTGTTTATGTGTGTGTAAAATTGCATTGGTGATTTTTATGTCCTTTAGCATTTGGGAGTCATGGAGATGGATGACACTGGATTTACAGTGTTTTTGAGACACTAGAGTATGCACGATTATAAGATGTGAAATAAATATAAAATAATTGGATGCGTGAAGTTTTCTACGCATCCATCGGCTCGTATCCTCTCGAGCTCTGATTTTTTTTATCTGGTTTTACTTCGTTTTATGATACAGCCTTTTACCAGTCACTATTTTGAGTTCATTTTAACTGGAAGAGGGAATTTTGCTTTGGCGGGACTGTGATTTAGTCACTTATTGTGACGAACACCGCTCTGACAGCGTGGGAAAATCCGATCAGCTGGTGTCCGGTAAACAAGGCCCGGACCGCTGCTGAACGAGAAATGGCTCCACTAACTTCTTTCTCCTTGTCCGGCTGCCTTGACTGTGCTCGCCTGGCTGAGAAAATATCAGAGATAGAAATGAGAATATCCAAGCTGCACCAGATCTGGGAGGCCGAGAACCTGATGGATACCATTATCTTCGGTGCAGCACAACCGGACCAGCCATCTTATTTATCTGACCTGCTTTTATCATATCAACCCTCGCGGACCCTGAGGTCCTCTGGTTCTGCCTTTTAATCATCCCAAGAGTTAGAACAAAAACCCAGGTGAGGGTGCATTCAGCCATTATGGTCCTCATCTGTGGACCAGCCTGGAGGTTTTGGTTCTGGTTCTGGTCCTGATCTGTGGACCAGCCTGGAGGAGAACATCAGGACCAAAGAAACTGTTGAGATGTTTAAAAGGAGGCTCCAGACTCACCTTTTTAACCTGCTTTTACCTGTTTCTTTTACTCTTAGATCTTTGATTCTACTGTTCTTAATCTAATTTATTTTTAATGATTTAATTTAAGTCTTACATTTATTTTAAGTCTTTGCATTTTATTATCATTAAATTTTTACATTTTCACATTTTATACATTACATTTTATTATTATTTTACCTACTGTCTGTTTTTATCCTTTTTATTTTTTAATCTTTTAGTTTTTAGCTCCAGTGTTTCCTCATGGAGGCTCTCCACACTGGGAGGTGTGTCTGGTCTGCCTGCGGGGGCGTCGTCTTGGAGATCCCTGTTTTTATTACCTGTTGTGATCCTGTTTTGTTTTATTTTGTGAAGCACTTTGGGTTGCGTTTTTAATGTATGAAAAGTGCTATATAAATAAAGTTTGATTTGATACATGAGTGGCACTATAATACTACTTTCATAGTACTACTCTAGGAGTACAATAGTATTTTAACAGTATTGTAGTGGTGGTACTGCTGTACTTGTATTATCATACTAGTACTTTAGTATTCTTATAGCTGTACTATAGTAGTCAAACCTGAGAGATGTATGAGTAGTAATAGTGTGGTAGTGTTATTGAAGTAGTAGTATTACAGAGTAGAAGTATTGTAGTAGTACTGTAGGAGTTTTATGGGAATACTATAGCAATATTACAGAAGTACTACAGCATTACTAGTAATATAGTAGCAATACAACAGTACTAGTACTAATCAGCGATATGATAGTAATGCTATTGTACTATAGTGCTTTAGTACTAGTATAGTAGTAGTAGTAGTACTTCTGAGTTCAGTTCTGAGTAACAGCTGAGGAAAGGTGCATGCTGGGAGTGTAAAGCTGTGGTCACATGACCAGAGAAAAACACAGGTCAGTCTGAGACGTACAGCTGCAGCAGCCAATGGCATGCCTGGGCCGTCACAGATGGGCGTGGTCTTCTCTGAAGTACGCAAAGTTAATGATTCTGTTGTTCAGGTCACACTAACGGGCTTGTTATTGATCAGCAGGTCAGATCAGATCAGAGCCAGGTTCAGTGGCAGACACTGAAAACAGAAAACCAATAACTGCAGAACAAAGGTGCAGGTGTGAGACAGAACAGGTGTGTTGAACAGCTGCGCAGACATGGATTCTCATCAATAACACTGACATCGAAAATCTGAAAATATTCTTGATTCATTGATAAACTTGCTTATAAAACCAGTCCATTGGAGTTTGGTACAAAAACAGATCAATTCAGCTGATTAGCTGATTGATTAATCAATCAATGATCACTGGATCATCACCTGATTGTCATTTAAACGTCTGTTTTTCATCCTGAAGCAGTTTCAACATTTCACCTCAAAAACCTGGTTCTTATTGCTTCCGACCGCACCTGGATCTGGATCCAGGTTTGGACCTGGACCTGGATCCAGCTATGGACCTGGATTCAGCTATGGACCTGGATCCGTGGACCTGGATTTCACTGTTTCACTGAACCAGGCCCTGTTGTAGAACCAGTTTTCCCTGTGGACCAGACAGTCTGGACAGTCCTGGCCTGCTGACCAGAACTGCCTTGTTGAAGATACGGGTCTTGCTGTAGAACCAGGTCTTGCTGTAGAACCAGTTTGTGCTGTCGGACCAGGTCTTGCTGTAGGACCAGGTCTTGCTGAAGGACCAGGTCTTGCTGAAGAACCAGGTCTCACTGGCTCCAGTGTGGACCTCTGTGTTTTGGTGTGCATGTGTTGAGTCCAAACTGAGATTACCTGACGTTTCCTGTCAGACTCACCTGAGGGATTAACAGGTCACCTGATCTGATCATGATTTGGCTGAGTTAAGCTGGTGATATCATTGGTGATGTCGCTGGTGATGTCAGCGACCAAAGCTCTGGGACTGATTATCCTTCCTCAGAGGACTCGTCCTCATCCTCTTCAGCGTGACAAAGAGTCTGATTGTCTAAGCAGTCTGATTACTAGCTGAAGACAAGGACGAAGACGAGGATGAAGATGAAGATGATGACAAGGATGATGATCTAAACTCAGAGCTGGAAGTCTGATAGTCTCATTGGCGCTGTTAGGACCTGGTGTTGACATATTTGGAAAACCTCCCACTGTGTGTTCTGGATGTGCACCTGTACTGAACGCAGTAATGGGATCACTTGGGATACATGTTAATACTAGGTCTAACCAGGGTCTAACCAGGGTCTAACCAGGGTCTAGCCAGGGTCTAGCCAGGGTCTAACCAGGGTCTAACCAGGGTCTAGCCAGGGTCTAACCAGGGTCTAACCAGGGTCTAACCAGGGTCTAACCAAGGTCTAGCCAGGGTCTAACCAGGGTCTAACCAAGGTCCAACCAAGGTCTTACCAGGGTCTAGCCAGGGTCTAACCAGGGTCTAACAAGGTTTAAAAAGGGTCCAACCAAGGTCTAACCAGGATCTAACAAGGTCTAGCCAGGGTGTAACCAGGGTCTATCCAGGGTCTGACCAGGGTCTACCCAAGGTCTAACAAGTTTAACAAGAGTCCAACCAAGGTCTAACCAGGGTCTAAAAAGGTTTGACCAAGGTCTAACCAGGATCTAACTAGGGTCTAACCAGGGTCTAGCCAAGGTCTAACCAGGATCTAACCAGGGTCTAACAAGGTCTAACCAGGGTCTAATAAGTTCTAACCAGGATCTAACCAGGGTCTAGCCAAGGTCTAACCAGGATCTAACCAGGGTCTAACAAGGTCTAACCAGGGTCTAATAAGTTCTAACCAGGATCTAACCAGGGTCTAGTCAGGGTCTAACAAGGTCTAACCAGGGTCTAACCAAGGGCTAACCAGGATCTAACCAGGGTCTAACCAGGATCTAACCAGGGTCTAGCCAGGGTCTAACCAGGATCTAACCAGGGTCTAACAAGGTCTAACCAGGGTCTAATAAGTTCTAACCAGGGTCTAACCAAGGTCCAACCAAGGTCTTACCAGGGTCTAGCCAGGGTCTAGCCAGGGTCTAACCAGGGTCTAACAAGGTTTAAAAAGGGTCCAACCAAGGTCTAACCAGGGTCTAACAAGGTCTAGCCAGGGTGTAACCAGGGTCTATCCAGGGTCTGACCAGGGTCTACCCAAGGTCTAACAAGTTTAACAAGAGTCCAACCAAGGTCTAACCAGGGTCTAAAAAGGTTTGACCAAGGTCTAACCAGGATCTAACTAGGGTCTAACCAGGGTCTAACCAGGATCTAACCAGTGTCTAACCAGGATCTAACCAGGGTCTAGCCAGGGTCTAACCAGGATCTAACAAGGTATAACCAAGGTCTAATCAGGGTCTAACAAGGTCTAGTCAGGGTGTAACTAGGGTCTATCCAGGGTCTGACCAGGGTCTACCCAAGGTCTAACAAGTTTAACAAGAGTCCAACCAAGGTCTAACCAAGGTCTAACAAGGTCTAACAAGAGTCTAATAAGTTCTAACCAGGATCCAACCAGGGTCTAGTCAGGGTCTAACAAGGTCTAACCAGGGTCTAACCTAGGTCTAACCAGGGTCTAGCCAAGGTCTAACCAGGATCTAACCAGGGTCTAACAAGGTCTAACCAGGGTCTAATAAGTTCTAACCAGGATCTAACCAGGGTCTAGTCAGGGTCTAACAAGGTCTAACCAGGGTCTAACCAAGGTCTAACCAGGGTCTAGGCAAGGTCTAACCAGGATCTAACCAGGGTCTAACAAGGTCTAACCAGGGTCTAATAAGTTCTAACCAGGATCTAACCAGACTCTAACCAAGGTCTAGCCAGGGTCTAGCCAAGGTCTAGCCAAGGTCTAACCAGGGTTTAACCAAGGTCTAACCAAGGTTTAGCCAGGGTCTAACCAGGGTCTAACAAGTTCTAACCAGGATCTAACCAAGGTCTAGCCAGGGTCTAACCAGGGTCAACAAGGTCTAACCAGGGTCTAACAAGTTCTAACCAGGATCTAACCAAGGTCTAGCCAGGGTCTAACCAGGGCCTAACAAGGTCTAACCAGGATCTATCCAGGGTCTAACCAAGGTCTAGCCAGGGTCTAACAAGGTCTAACCAGGATCTAATCAGGGTCTAACAAAGGTCTAACCAGGATCTAACCACGGTCTAGCCAGAGTCTAACCAAGGTCTAACCAAGGTCTAGCACGGTTCTAACCAAGGTCTAACCAGGATCTAACCAAGGTCTAACCAGGGTCTAACCAGGGTCTAGTCAAGGTCTAACCAGGGTCTAACCAGGGTCTAACCAAGGTTTAGCCAGGGTCTAACAAAGTCTAACCAGGGTCTAAAAAGGTCTAACCAAGGTTTAGCCAGGGTCTAACCAAGGTCTAACTAGGATCTAACCAGGGTCTAGCCAAGGTCTAACCATCCAGGTCTCAGTGCTGAGATGAAGCCCTGATGAAGGAAGAGCCTTGTCTTCAGCGCTGCTGGTTCTTGACTTCACTTTGCCTCCATCTCCTTCAGGTGGGCAGTGGGCCAGCTCCGTGTTCTGATTGGCTGGTTGTAGAGCTGGTTGCGGCAGCATCATGCTGTCAGAGTTCTGTGGATTTTGGCCGTGGCTTCCTGGACAAGACCCACATTTCTTTGGACAGAACCCCCCATCCTTTAGGGCAGGGGTGTTCAACCCCGGTTCTCGAGAGCAGCAAACCTGCATGTCTTAGATGTTCGTTAACCTGGATGACCAGCTGATGATGATCCATCCATGTGAATCAGGTGCGCTGAAGCAGGGAACCATCTGAGACCTCCAGGGTTGTGGCTCTTGAGGACCAGGGTGTGCCACCCCTGCTTTAGGGTGAGGGGACCGTTCAGATCCAGGTCTCGGTTTCTGTACGTGGACCCCTCCATTAAGGTGCATGTATTTTTAGAGCATCGCTTGTGGTGCTGGTTGTTCCTGCTTGTTCAGGAAATGGTTCTGCTCGTCTTCTGTTGGTTCTGTGACCAGTTTATCTGGCTGATAGCAGCTCATTCTAACATAGATGAAGGACATGCCTTCATCTGCCAGTACCAGAAGCTCTGCCTACCAACCGCAGGTGTGGTGGAGTCACCTGGAAAAGGCTCTCTGAGCCAGGAAGCCAGTCTGAGATCGGTCCAGTGTTCTGGGTCAGTTTCAGACCAGAGTTCCAGGAGACGGCTGGTCCAGGTCTCTGAGGGAGACATCCTGTTTCTGAGAGTCGTGGTAGAACGATCCGTCTGCAGACCTGAAACACACAGAAGGAACACGGGTCAGAACCGCAGGAACTTTACAACTAACCCTCCTACCTCCAACCACAGCTGTGACCAGCTGAAAGCAGGGCATTGTGGGAGTTGTGGTTATTGGCCGAGCCTACCTGCCGTGTAGCGGGTGACCGTGGAAGGTGGCCGAGTGCGACAGCGTTTGTTTGTGATGTGGCGCGGCGTGACGACGACTTGCTTCTGTCTGATAGGTTGACTGCTGGACGACGCCATGGGTGGTTCGCCTGCGCTGCAAAGCTCCACCCCCTCCGCTGTGACCTTTGACACCGGCGTTCATCTTCACATTTGCAGCCACCGTCACCTTTCGGTTGGTCTGGTGGTGGAAGGAGCCTAGGGTGTTTCTCAGGTACCAGTCCCGCAGACCTGTCAATCACACCAAAGGGAGGATCAGGAGGACATCATGACGGACAGATCATGAATATAGTAGTTACACTAGTTATTCAAATCATAGTAGTTATACTGGCTACAATGGCAATACTAGTTATTCTACATATATATACAGTTGTGTTCAAAATAATAGCAGTCTGTTCAAAAAATGGAGTAAAGCCCAAAATCCTTATAATGGTTTTTATTTCCATGCATTGGGAACACTGCACATTATATTCTAAATCAAAACATGAAGAAAAAAGCAGAAATTCTTTACTCACTTTACAGAAAATGAAGAAAAATGAACATTGGGCTGTTCAAAAAAATAGCAGTGTCTGCATTTTACTTTACAAACTCAAATATTTACTGTATAAACTGAAAAATATCCAAGATTCAGCATTCCTATGAATCACTAAACTAATATTTAATTGTATAGCTACTGTTTCTGAGAACCGCTTCACATCTGTGTTGCATGGAGTCGACCAACTTCTGGCATCTGTGAACAGGTATTCCAGCCCAGGATGATCAAAGACAGTCTGAAGTTACCTGTGAGTACTGTGACAATTAGAAGATGCCTGTGTGAAGCTAATCTATCAGCAAGAAGCCCCCGCAAAGTCCCACTGTTAAAAAAAAGATGTGCTGAAGAGGATACAATTTGCCAAAGAACACATTGGCTGGCCAAAAGAGAAAAGGAGAAACATTTCGTGGATGGATGAGAGTCAGATTGTTCTCTTTGGGTCTAAGGGCTGCAGACAGTTTGTCAGACGACCCCCAAACACTGAATTCAAGCCACAGTACACTATGAAGACAGTGAAGCATGGTGGTGTAAGCATCACGATATGGGGATGTTTCTCTTATTATGGTGTCGGGCCTATTTATCGCATACCAGGGATCATGGATCAGTTTGGATACATCAAAATACTTGAAGAGGTCATGTTGCCTTATGCTGAAGAGGAAATGCCCTTGAAATGGGTGTTTCAACCAGACAATGACCCCAAACACACCAGTAAGCGAGCAGCTTCTTGGTTCCAGACCAACAAAATTAAAATCATGGAGTGGCCAGCCCAATCCCCAGACCTTAATCCGATAGAAAACTTCTGGGGTGACATTAAAAATGCTGTTTCTGAGGCAAAACCAAGAAATGCAGAGGAATTATGGAATGTTGTCAAATCATCCTGGGCTGGAATACCTGTTCACAGATGCCAGAAGTTGGTCGACTCCATGCAACACAGATGTGAAGCGGTTCTCAGAAACAGTAGCTATACAATTAAATATTAGTTTAGTGATTCATAGGAATGCTGAATCTTGGATATTTTTCAGTTTATACAGTAAATATTTGAGTTTGTAAAGTAAAATGCAGACACTGCTATTTTTTTGAACAGCCCAATGTTCATTTTTCTTCATTTTCTGTAAAGTGAGTAAAGAATTTCTGCTTTTTTCTTCATGTTTTGATTTGGAATATAATGTGCAGTGTTCCCAATGCATAGAAATAAAAACCATTATAAGGATTTTGGGCTTTACTCCATTTTTTGAACAGACTGCTATTATTTTGAACACAACTGTATATATCTATTTATGTATATATCTATATATGTAGATATATAGATATATACACTAAACATAGTATAGTTATTCTATACTTATATCCATATAGTTATGCTGGTGCCGAGAACATCTCACCATTAAGGTGGATGTTCCTGTTGTGGAACAAAAGAGATCTTTCTCTGAAACAATACTAACCAGGTACTAACCAGGTACCTTAATCTAAGATGCTCACTTGCTTCCTTCTGTAGTGGAAACGGGTCTTAGATGTTCAGAGAAACCAGACTGGATCGATCCGGTCTGGGATCTGCTCACCTTCCAGGGCCAGGGCCTTGTGGAGGCTCCTGGTGGCCTCCTCCAGCTGGGAATCCTGCTGGGGGGGCAGCTGTGGGGGCCTGGGGGGAAGCAGGTGGGGGTGAGGGTCCAGCTGGATGGTGGGGGGAGCTGGTTTGTGGGCGTCGGTCAGGCTCGGCTGCACTGGCAGAAACGGGCCGCAGGACTTGGTGCGGGTGACGGTGACTCTCCGCTGGTCAGCGCCGCCGCGGTAGGTGGGCGGGGCTCCCGGCAGCTGGGAGGAGCAGCCGTTTTGGAGCTGGTGCTGTGCTGTGATTGGCTGTCTGCCAGGCTGAGACTGCTGTCGCTGCAGCTGCTTCCCCCACATGTAGTCCAGAAGGAGTTCGCCATAACCCGCCACTCTGGCTCCTCCTTCTCCTCTGTCAGAGCCCGCCCCCCTCCCCCCCACCTCACAGACTCCATTGTTGGACCTCATCCGTCCGTCCGTCAGAGTCTCGGTGCTCTGAAACATTCCAGCTGTGTTTGTTTGTCTCGACAGCTCATTGACCCAAGCTCCGACCTGCTGCCCTGGCCCCTCCTCCTGTGGGGGTGTGATGCATTCCTGCAGAACATCTGATCCGTTACTGCGACGAGCCGCCCTGCCTGCCCCCTCCCACCCTGACACAGGGTCGGAGGAGGAGGAGGAGTCCTGAGAGCGAGGAGGAGGAGGGGGAGGATGGGAGGGAGGCAGAGGGAGGGGCTTCTGGGTCACCAGAGGCTCCGCCCTGAAACAAGACAGGAGGTTTATTGACCAGAACTGAAATGCAACATGGAGGAGGTAGACTCCAGCTGAGCTGACTCGGTTCGAGCAGAACCAGAACATCTGAACCAGTTCAGGAGGACGGTGGTGAGTAAACGTACCGGCTGTGGAAGGAGCTGTTCCTGCTTTTGTTCTGGTAGAAAACCTCTGTGGGAGATCCTGCAGAGACCAGTGGGGGGCGACATTGAGACGTACCGTCTTCTGGAAGACAGTTGGACAGAGAAGCTAGTCTCAGCTGTGATGAAAATGCTGCTGCTAACCCAAACCGTCTACATCCAGTCCAGCAGGTGAACAGAAGAACCACTGTTGGGAATCCTTGTTTTTCTTCCAGCTATTTTACCATCAATGATCAATGATCAGTTAAGCATGGATGATATGTCTGGACACAGAAGAACCCCAACCCCCAACTCCTGATGATACCCTAAAGACATTCTGATGAAACCCTGATGACATCCTGATAAGACCCTGATGAAACTCTGATGACACCCTGATGAAACTCTGATGACATCTTGATGACACCCTGATGAAACCCTGATGACACCCTGATGAAACCCTGATGACATCCTGATAAAACCCTGATGACACCCTGATAAGACCCTGATGAAACTCTGATGACACCTTGATGTCACCCTGATGAAACCCTAATGACACCCTGATGAAACACTGATGACACCCTGATGAAACTCTGATGACACCCTGATGACACCCTAATGACACCCTGATAAAACTCTAATGACACCCTGATGAAACTCTGATGACACCCTGATGACACCTTAATGACACCCTGATAAAACTCTGATGACACCCTGATGAAACTCTGATGACACCTGCATGAAACCCTGATGACACCCTGATGATACCCTGAAGACACCCTGATGACACCCAGATGATACCCTGATAAAACCCTGATGACATCCTGATGAAACCCTGATGACATCCTGATGAAACCCAAATGACACCCTGATAAGATCCTGATGACACCCTGATGACACCCTGATGACATCCCTTATTCATCAGGGTGTCATCAGGGTGGTCATCAGGGTGTCATAGGAGTTTCATCAGGGTCTTAATCAGGATGTCATCAGGGTGTCATAAAAGGTGTGAAGAAAAGGCTGCTGCTAACTCAAACCGTGATGAAACTTTGAAGACACCTGGATGACACCCTGATGAAACTCTGATGACACCTTGATGACACCTTGATGACACCCTGATGACACCCTGATGACATCCCGATGACACCCTGAAGACATCCTGATGAAACCCTAATGACATCCTGATGAAACCCAAATGACACCCTGATAAGACCCTGATGACACCCTGATGACACCCTGATGACATCCCTTATTCATCAGGGTGTCATCAGGGTGTCATCGGAGTTTCATCAGGGTCTTAATCGGGATGTCATCAGGGTGTCATGAAAAGGTGTGAAGAAAAGGCTGCTGCTAACCCAAACCGTGATGAAACTTTGAAGACACCTGGATGACACCCTGATGAAACTCTGATGACACCTTGATGACACCTTGATGACACCCTGATGACACTCCGATGACACCCTGAAGACATCCTGATGAAACCCTAATGACACCCTGATGAAACTCTGATGACACCTTGATGACACCTTGATGACACCTTGATGACACCCTGATGACACCTGCATGAAACCCTGATGAAACTCTGATGACACCCTGATAAGACCCTGGTGAATCTCAGATGACACCCTGATGAAACTCTGATGACACCTTGATGAAACCCTGATGAAACCCTGATGACATCCCGATGACACCCTGAAGACATCCTGATGAAACTCTGGTGACACCTGATGAAACTCTGATGAAACGCTGATGACATCCTGATGAGACCCTGATGAAACTCTGATGACACCCTGATGAAACCCTAATGACACCCTGATGACAACCTGATAAGACCCTGATGACACCCTGATGACATCCTGATGATACCCTGATGACACCTTGATGACACCCTGATGAAACCCTGATGACATCCTAATGACACCCTGATGAAACCCTGATGACACCTTGATGACACCCTGATGAAACCCTGATGACATCCCGATGACACCCTAATGACATCCTGATAAAACTCTGATGACAACCTGTTAAAACCCTGATGAAACCCTGATGAAACTCTGATAACATCCTGATGATACCCTGAAGACACCCTGATGACATCTTGATGAAACCCTGATGACATCCTGATAAAACCCTAATGACATCCTGATAAGACCCTGATGACACCCTGATGACATCCTGATGACATCCTGATGAAACTCTGATGACACCCTGATGAAACCCTAATGACACCCTGATGACAACCTGATGACACCCTGATGACATCCTGATGAAACCCTGGTGACATCCTAATGACACCCTGATGAAACTCTGATGACACCTTGATGACACCCTGATGAAACCCTGATGAAACCCTGATGACATCCCGATGACACCCTGAAGACATCCTGATGAAACCCTAATGACATCCTGATGAAACTCTGATGACAACCTGATAAAACCCTGATGAAACCCTGATGAAACTCTGATAACATCGTGATGATACCCTGAAGACACCCTGATGACATCCTGATGAAACCCTGATGACATCCTGATGAAACCATACTGACATCCTGATAAGACCTGATAAGACCCTGATGACACCCTGATGACATCCTGATGATACTCTGATGAAACCCTGATGAAACTGTGATGACACCCTGATAATACCCTGATGACATCCTGATGAAACCCTGATGACATCCTAATGACACCCTGATGAAACTCTGATGACACCTTGATGACACCCTGATGAAACCTTGATGACATCCCGATGACACCCTAAAGACATCCTGATGAAACCCTGATGACATCCTGATGAAACTCTGATGACAACCTGATAAAACCCTGATGACATCCTAATGACACCCTGATGAAACTCTGATGACACCTTGATGACACCTGATGAAACCCTGAAGACATCCTGATGAAACCCTGATGACATCCTGATGAAACTCTGATGACAACCTGAGAAAACCCTGATGAAACCCTGATGAAACTCTGATAACATCCTGATGATACCCTGAAGACACCCTGATGACATCCTGATGATACTCTGATGAAACCCTGATGAAACTCTGATGACACCCTGATGACACCTTAATGACACCCTGATAAAACTCTGATGACACCCTGATGAAACTCTGATGACACCTGCATGAAACCCTGATGACACCCTGATGATACCCTGAAGACACCCTGATGACACCCTGATGATACCCTGATGAAACCCTGATGACATCCTGATAAGATCCTGATGACACCCTGATGACACCCTGATGAAACCCTAATGACACCCTGATGAAACTCTGATGACACCCGCATTAAACCCTGATGAAACTCTGATGACATCCTGATGAAACCCTAATGACACCCTGATAAGACCCTGGTGAATCTCAGATGACACCCTGATGAAACTCTGATGAAACCCTGATGACATCCCGATGACACCCTGAAGACATCCTGATGAAACTCTGGTGACACCTGATGAGACTCTGATGACACCCTGATGACAACCTGATAAGACCCTGATGACACCCTGATGACATCCTGATGATACTCTGATGAAACCCTGATGAAACTCTGATGACACCCTGATAATACCCTGATGACATCCTGATGAAACCCTGATGACATCCTAATGACACCCTGATGAAACTCTGATGACACCTTGAGGACACCCTGATGAAACCCTGATGACATCCCGATGACACCCTAAAGACATCCTAAAGAAACCCTAATGACATCCTGATGAAACTCTGATGACAACCTGATAAAACCCTGATGAAACCCTGATGAAACTCTGATAACATCCTGATGATATCCTGAAGACACCCTGATGACATCCTGATGAAACCCTGATGACATCCTGATGACACCCTGAAGACATCCTAAAGAAACCCTAATGACATCCTGATGAAACTCTGATGACAACCTGATAAAACCCTGATGAAACTCTGATAACTAACTGATGATACCCTGAAGACACCCTGATGACATCCTGATGAAACCCTGATGACATCCTGATGAAACCCTAATGACATCCTGATAAGACCCTGATGACACCCTGATGACATCCTGATGACATCCTGATGACTACCTGATGACACCCTGATGACATCCTGATGAAACCCTGGTGACATCCTAATGACACCCTGATGAAACTCTGATGACACCTTGATGACACCCTGATGAAACCCTGATGACATCCCGATAACACCCTGAAGACATCCTGATGAAACCCTAATGACATCCTGATGAAACTCTGATGACAACCTGATAAAACCCTGATGAAACCCTGATGAAACTCTGATAACATCCTGATGATACCCTGAAGACACCCTGATGACATCCTGATGAAACCCTGATGACATCCTGATGAAACCCTAATGACATCCTGATAGGACCCCGATGACACCCTGAAGACATCCTAAAGAAACCCTAATGACGTCCTGATGAAACTCTGATGACAACCTGATAAAACCCTGATGAAACCCTGATGAAACTCTGATAACATCCTGATAATACCCTGAAGACACCCTGATGACATCCTGATGAAACCCTGATGACATCCTGATGAAACCCTAATGACATCCTGATAAGACCCTGATGACACCCTGATGGCATCCTGATGACATCCTGATGAGACCCTGATGAAACTCTGATGACACCCTGATGAAACCCTAATGACACCCTGATGACAACCTGATGACTACCTGATGACACCCTGATGACATCCTGATGAAACTCTGGTGACATCCTAATGACACCCTGATGAAACTCTGATGACACCTTGATGACACCCTGATGAAACCCTGATGACATCCCGATGACACCCTGAAGACATCCTGATGAAACCCTAATGACATCCTGATGAAACTCTGATGACAGCCTGATAAAACCCTGATGAAACCCTGATGAAACTCTGATAACATCCTGATGATACCCTGAAGACACCCTGATGACATCCTGATGAAACCCTGATGACATCCTGATGAAACCCTAATGACATCCAGATAAGACCCTGATGACACCCTGATGACATCCTGATGACATCCTGATGAGACCTTGATGAAACTCTGATGACACCCTGATGAAACCCTAATGACACCCTGATGACAACCTGATGACACCCTGATGACATCCTGATGAGACCCTGATGAAACTCTGATGACACCCTGATGAAACCCTAATGACACCCTGATGACAACCTGATAAGACCTTGATGACACCCTGATGACATCCTGATGATACCCTGATGAAACTCTGATGACACCCTGATGACACCCTGATGAAACCTTGATGACACCTTGGTGACACCCTGATGAAACCCTAATGACATCCTGATGAAACCCAAATGACACCCTGATGACATCCCTTATTCAGGGTGTCATCAGGGTGTCATCGGAGTTTCATCAGGGTCTTCATCAGGATGTCATCAGGGTGTCATGAAAAGGTGTGAAGAAAAGGCTGCTGCTAACCCAAACCGTGATGAAACTTTGAAGACACCTGGATGACACCCTGATGACACCCTGATGACACCCTGATGACATCCCGATGACACCCTGAAGACATCCTGATGAAACCCTAATGACACCCTGATGAAACTCTGATGACACCCGCATGAAACCCTGATGAAACTCTGATGACATCCTGATGAAACCCTAATGACACCCTGATAAGACCCTGGTGAGTCTCAGATGACACCCTGATGAAACCCTAATGACACCCTGATGACAACCTGATAAGACCCTGATGACATCCTGATGAAACCCTGATGACATCCTAATGACACCCTGATGAAACCCTAATGACACTCTGATGACAACCTGATGACTACCTGATGACACCCTGATGACATCCTGATGAAACTCTGGTGACATCCTAATGACACCCTGATGAAACTCTGATGACACCTTGATGACACCCTGATGAAACCCTGATGACATCCCGATGACACCCTGAAGACATCCTGATGAAACCCTAATGACATCCTGATGAAACTCTGATGACAACCTGATAAAACCCTGATGAAACCCTGATGAAACTCTGATAACATCCTGATGATACCCTGAAGACACCCTGATGACATCCTGATGAAACCCTGATGACATCCTGATGAAACCCTAATGACATCCTGATAAGACCCTGATGACACCCTGATGACATCCTGATGACATCCTGATGAGACCCTGATGAAACTCTGATGACACCCTGATGAAACCCTAATGACACCCTGATGACAACCTGATGACAACCTGATGACACCCTGATGACATCCTGATGAGACCCTGATGAAACTCTGATGACACCCTGATGAAACCCTAATGACACCCCAATGACAACCTGATAAGACCCTGATGACACCCTGATGACATCCTGATGATACCCTGATGAAACTCTGATGACACCCTGATGACACCCTGATGAAACCTTGATGACACCTTGGTGACACCCTGATGAAACCCTAATGACATCCTGATGAAACCCAAATGAAACCCTGATAAGACCCTGATGACACCCTGATGAAACCCTGATGACATCCCGATGACACCCTAAAGACATCCTGATGAAACCCTGATGACATCCTGATGAAACTCTGATGACAACCTGATAAAACCCTGATGACATCCTAATGACACCCTGATGAAACTCTGATGACACCTTGATGACACCCTGATGAAACCCTGAAGACATCCTGATGAAACCCTAATGACATCCTGATGAAACTCTGATGACAACCTGAGAAAACCCTGATGAAACCCTGATGAAACTCTGATAACATCCTGATGATACCCTGAAGACACCCTGATGACATCCTGATGATACTCTGATGAAACCCTGATGAAACTCTGATGACACCCTGATGACACCTTAATGACACCCTGATAAAACTCTGATGACACCCTGATGAAACTCTGATGACACCTGCATGAAACCCTGATGACACCCTGATGATACCCTGAAGACACCCTGATGACACCCTGATGATACCCTGATGAAACCCTGATGACATCCTGATGAAACCCTGATGACATCCTGATGAAACCCAAATGACACCCTGATAAGATCCTGATGACACCCTGAAGACACCCTGATGAAACCCTAATGACACCCTGATGAAACTCTGATGACACCCGCATGAAACCCTGATGAAACTCTGATGACATCCTGATGAAACCCTAATGACACCCTGATAAGACCCTGGTGAATCTCAGATGACACCCTGATGAAACTCTGATGACACCTTGATGAAACCCTGATGAAACCCTGATGACATCCCGATGACACCCTGAAGACATCCTGATGAAACTCTGGTGACACCTGATGAGACTCTGATGACACCCTGATGACAACCTGATAAGACCCTGATGACACCCTGATGACATCCTGATGATACTCTGATGAAACCCTGATGAAACTCTGATGACACCCTGATAATACCCTGATGACATCCTGATGAAACCCTGATGACATCCTAATGACACCCTGATGAAACCCTGATGACATCCCGATGACACCCTAAAGACATCCTAAAGAAACCCTAATGACATCCTGATGAAACTCTGATGACAACCTGATAAAACCCTGATGAAACCCTGATGAAACTCTGATAACATCCTGATGATACCCTGAAGACACCCTGATGACATCCTGATGAAACCCTGATGACATCCTGATGACACCCTAAAGACATCCTAAAGAAACCCTAATGACATCCTGATGAAACTCTGATGACAACCTGATAAAACCCTGATGAAACCCTGATGAAACTCTGATAACATCCTGATGATACCCTGAAGACACCCTGATGACATCCTGATGAAACCCTGATGACATCCTGATGAAACCCTAATGACATCCTGATAAGACCCTGATGACACCCTGATGACATCCTGATGACATCCTGATGAGACCCTGATGAAACTGACACCCTGATGATGACACCCTGATGAACACCCTGAATGATGACACCCTGATGACACCTGATGACTACCTGATGACAATGACACCCTGATGACATCCTGATGAAAACCTGATGACACCTGATGATGAAACCCTGATAAACCCTTGATGACACCCGATAACACCCTGAAGACATCCTGATGAAACCCTAATGACATCCTGATGAAACTCTGATGACAACCTGATAAAACCCTGATGAAACCCTGATGAAACTCTGATAACATCCTGATGATACCCTGAAGACACCCTGATGACATCCTGATGAAACCCTGATGACATCCTGATGAAACCCTAATGACATCCTGATAAGACCCTGATGACACCCTGATGACATCCTGATGAGACCCTGATGAAACTCTGATGACACCCTGATGAAACCCTAATGACACCCTGATGACACCTGATGACAACCCTGATGACACCCTGATGACATCCTGATGATGAACCCTGATGAAACTCTGATGACACCCTGATGAAACCCTAATGACACCCTGATGACAACCTGATAAGACCCTGATGACACCCTGATGACATCCTGATGATACCCTGATGAAACTCTGATGACACCCTGATGACACCTGATGAACCTTGATGACACCTTGGTGACACCCTGATGAAACCCTAATGACATCCTGATGAAACCCAAATGACACCCTGATAAGACCCTGATGACACCCTGATGACATCCCTTATTCAGGGTGTCATCAGGGTGTCATCGGAGTTTCATCAGGGTCTTAATCAGGATGTCATCAGGGTGTCATGAAAAGGTGTGAAGAAAAGGCTGCTGCTAACCCAAACCGTGATGAAACTTTGAAGACACCTGGATGACACCCTGATGAAACCCTGATGACACCTTGATGACACCTTGATGACACCCTGATGACACCCTGATGACATCCCGATGACACCCTGAAGACATCCTGATGAAACCCTAATGACACCCTGATGAAACTCTGATGACACCCGCATGAAACCCTGATGAAACTCTGATGACATCCTGATGAACCCTAATGACACCCTGATAAGACCCTGGTGAATCTCAGATGACACCCTGATGAAACCCTAATGACACCCTGATGACAACCTGATAAGACCCTGATGACATCCTGATGAAACCCTGATGACATCCTAATGACACCCTGATGAAACCCTAATGACACCCTGATGACAACCTGATGACTACCTGATGACACCCTGATGACATCCTGATGAAACTCTGGTGACATCCTAATGACACCCTGATGAAACTCTGATGACACCTTGATGACACCCTGATGAAACCCTGATGACATCCCGATGACACCCTGAAGACATCCTGATGAAACCCTAATGACATCCTGATGAAACTCTGATGACAACCTGATAAAACCCTGATGAAACCCTGATGAAACTCTGATAACATCCTGATGATACCCTGAAGACACCCTGATGACATCCTGATGAAACCCTGATGACATCCTGATGAAACCCTAATGACATCCTGATAAGACCCTGATGACACCCTGATGACATCCTGATGACATCCTGATGAGACCCTGATGAAACTCTGATGACACCCTGATGAAACCCTAATGACACCCTGATGACAACCTGATGACAACCTGATGACACCCTGATGACATCCTGATGAGACCCTGATGAAACTCTGATGACACCCTGATGAAACCCTAATGACACCCTGATGACAACCTGATAAGACCCTGATGACACCCTGATGACATCCTGATGATACCCTGATGAAACTCTGATGACACCCTGATGACACCCTGATGAAACCTTGATGACACCTTGGTGACACCCTGATGAAACCCTAATGACATCCTGATGAAACCCAAATGACACCCTGATAAGACCCTGATGACACCCTGATGACATCCCTTATTCAGGGTGTCATCAGGGTGTCATCGGAGTTTCATCAGGGTCTTAATCAGGATGTCATCAGGGTGTCATGAAAAGGTGTGAAGAAAAGGCTGCTGCTAACCCAAACCGTGATGAAACTTTGAAGACACCTGGATGACACCCTGATGAAACCCTGATGACACCTTGATGACACCTTGATGACACCCTGATGACACCCTGATGACATCCCGATGACACCCTGAAGACATCCTGATGAAACCCTAATGACACCCTGATGAAACTCTGATGACACCCGCATGAAACCCTGATGAAACTCTGATGACATCCTGATGAAACCCTAATGACACCCTGATAAGACCCTGGTGAATCTCAGATGACACCCTGATGAAACCCTAATGACACCCTGATGACAACCTGATAAGACCCTGATGACATCCTGATGAAACCCTGATGACATCCTAATGACATCCTGATGAAACTCTGATGGCACCTTGATGACACCCTGATGAAACCCTGATGACATCCCGATGACACCCTAAAGACATCCTGATGAAACCCTAATGACATCCTGATGAAACTCTGATGACAACCTGATAAAACCCTGATGAAACCCTGATGAAACTCTGATAACATCCTGATGATACCCTGAAGACACCCTGATGACATCCTGATGAAACCCTGATGGCATCCTGATGTAACCCTAATGACATCCTGATAAGACCCTGATGAAACTCTGATGACACCTTGATGACACCCTGATGACATCCTGATGACATCCTGATGAAACCCTAATGACATCCTGATAAGACCCTGATGACACCCTGATGACACCCTGATGACATCCTGATGAGACCCTGATGAAACTCTGATGACACCCTGATGAAACCCTAATGACACCCTGATGACAACCTGATAAGACCCTGATGACACCCTGATGACATCCTGATGAGACCCTGATGAAACTGTGATGACACCCTGATGAAACCCTAATGACACCCTGATGACAACCTGATAAGACCCTGATGACACCCTGATGACATCCTGATGATACCCTGATGAAACTCTGATGACACCCTGATAACACCCTGATGACATCCTGATGACACCTGTGCCCCCACCATGTCCCACAGGCAGAAGTAGGTGTGTGTTACCGTTGTCGTGTCCTGTAGAGTCTGATGTAGAACTGCTCTCTGAAATTACGGCATCATCTAGAAATACAGACAAACACGATACAGACAAGATGCTTCCTCAACATGCTCAAACTACAACCACTATCCTCCAGCTGTGTTACCTATGTGTGTTACCTGTGTGGCAGCCTCTGTGGACAGTCCTCTTGCTGTGCTGTGAGTGTGTCTGTGTGCTGTGTTACCTGTGTGTGTTACCTGTGTGTTGTGATACCTGTGTGTGTTACCTGTGTGTGTTACCTGTGTGGCAGCCTCTGTGGACGGTCCTCTTGCTGTGCTGTGAGTGTGTCTGTGTGTTGTGTTACCTGTGTGTGTTACCTGTGTGGCAGCCTCTGTGGACGGTCCTCTTGCTGTGCTGTGAGTGTGTCTGTGTGTTGTGTTACCTGTGTGTTGTGTTACCTGTGTGTGTTACCTGTGTGGCAGCCTCTGTGGACGGTCCTCTTGCTGTGCTGTGAGTGTGTGTGTTGTGTTGTGTGTTGTGTACCTGTGTGTGTTACCTGTGTGCAGCCTGTGTGGTACCTGTGCTGTGTCTGTGTGTGTGTCTGTGTGGTTTGTGTTGGACCTGTGTGTGTGTGTTGTGTTACCTGTGTGTGTTACCTGTGTGGCAGCCTCTGTGGACGGTCCTCTTGCTGTGGGAGTGTGTCTGTGTGTGTTACTGTGTGTGTTACCTGTGTGGCAGCCTCTGTGGACGGTCCTCTGTGCTGTGTGTGTGTGGTGTGTGGACCTGTGTGTGTGTTACCTGTGTGCCTGTGTGGCCTTGTGTGACGGTGTGTGTGTGTGGGTGTGTGTGTGTGTGTACCTGTGTGTTACCTGTGTGGCAGCCTCTGTGGACGGTCCTCTTGCTGTGCTGTGTGAGTGTGTGTGTGTGTGTGTGTGTTACAGTGTGCTGTGTGTGTTGTGTTACCTGTGTGTGTTACCTGTGTGGCAGCCTCTGTGGACGGTCCTCTTGCTGTGCTGTGAGTGTGTCGGTGTGTGTGTGTTACCTGTGTGTTGTGTTACCTGTGTGTGTTACCTGTGTGGCAGCCTCTTGGACGGTCCTCTTGCTGTGGTGTGAGTGTGTCTGTGTGTTACCTGTGTGTTGTGTTACCTGTGTGTGTTACCTGTGTGGCAGCCTCTGTGGACGGTCCTCTTCCTGTGCTGTGAGTGTGTGTTACCTGTGTGGTGTGTTACTTGTGTGGCAGCCTCTGTGGACGGTCCTCTTGCTCTGCTGTGAGTGTGTCGGTGTGTGTGTGTTACCAGTGTGCTGTGTTACCTGTGTGTGTTACCTGTGTGGCAGCCTCTGTGGACGGTCCTCTTGCTGTGGTGGGAGTGTGTCTGTGTGTTGTGTTCAGAGATGTTTTTCCTCAGAGCTCCGCTGAATAAATGTTTCTTTGGCTTTGAACGATGACAGTCTTCCTCCTGCAGAGACAAAAAGAAGCCAGTGACTTCCATCTCCAGCTGAAACACAGCTGTTGGTTTAGTGACAACACTCACAACAATTCAGACTGACTGAACCATCACCAGGATCCAGATGTCACCAAGCCTCAAGGAGCAGAACATCAGGTAGATGAAAGTGGAGCTCACTCACAGCTAACCCTAACCCTAACCCTCCTTACCTGCTTTTGGCTCTTTGACTATTTTTTAAGCTCTTCAGAACCCTGATGGTTCTGAAGATCAGGTACCAGGAGACCTGATACCACAAGTGTACTGATACCTGGTCCACAGGAATCCTGGTACCTGGTCCACAGGAGTCCTGGTACAGGGTCCACAGGAGTCCTGGTACCTGGTCCACAGGAGTCCAGATACCTGGTCCAAAGGAGTACTGGTACCTGGTCCACAGGAGTCCTGATACCTGGTCCACAGGAGTCCTGGTACCTGGTCTACAGGTGTCCTGATACCTGGTCCACAGGAGTCCTGGTACCTGGTCCAAAGGAGTCCTGGTACCTGGTCCACAGGAGTACTGGTACCTGTTCCACAGGAGTCCTGATACCTTGTCCACAGGAGTCCTGGTACCTGGTCCACAGGAGTCCTGGTACCTGGTCCACAGGAGTACTGGTACCTGGTCCACAGGTGTCCTGATACCTGGTCCACAGGAGTCCTGGTACCTGGTCCACAGGAGTCCTGGTACCTGGTCCACAGGTGTCCTGATAGCTGGTCCACAGGTGTCCTGGTACCTGGTCCACAGGAGTCCTGGTACCTGGTTCACAGGTGTCCTGATAGCTGGTCCACAGGAGTCCTGATACCTGGTCCACAGGAGTCCTGGTACCTGGTCCAAAGGAGTCCTGGTACCTGGTCCACAGGAGTACTGGTACCTGGTCCACAGGTGTCCTGATACCTGGTCCTTAGGAGTCCTGGTACCTGGTCCACAGGTGTCCTGATACCTGGTCCACAGGTGTCCTGATACCTGGTCCACAGGAGTCCTGGTACCTGGTCCACAGGAGTCCTGATACCTGGTCCACAGGAGCACTGGTACCTGTTCCACAGGTGTCCTGATACCTGGTCCACAGGAGTCCCGACCCGATACCTGGTCCAGAGGAGTACTGGTACCTGGTCCACAAAAGTCCTCGTACCTGGTCCACAGGTGTCTTGATACCTGGTCCACAGGACTCCTCGTACCTGGTCCACAGGTGTCCTGATACCTGGTCCACAGGAGTCCTGATACCTGGTCCACAGGAGTCCTGATACCTGGTCCACAAAAGTCCTCGTACCTAGTCCACAGGTGTCATGATACCTGGTCCACAGGAGTCCTGGTACCTGGTCCACAGAAGTCCTGATACCTGGTCCACAAGTGTACTGATACCTGGTCCACAGGAATCCTGGTACCTGGTCAACAGGAGTCCTGGTACAGGGTCCACAGGAGTCCTGGTACCTGGGCCACAGGTGTCCTGATACCTGGTCCACAGGGGTCCTGATACCTAGTCCACAGGAGAACTGGTACCTGGTCCACAGGTGTCCTGATAGCTGGTCCACAGGTGTCCTGGTACCTGGTCCACAGGAGTCCTGGTACCTGGTTCACAGCTGTCGTGATAGCTGGTCCACAGGAGTCCTGATACCTTGTCCACAGGAGTCCTGGTACCTTGTCCACAGGAATCCTGGTACCTGGTCCACAGGAGTACTGGTACCTGGTCCACAGGTGTCCTGATACCTGGTCCACAGGAGTCCTGGTACCTGGTCCACAGGAGTCCTGGTACCTGGTCCACAGGTGTCCTGATAGCTGGTCCACAGGTGTCCTGGTACCTGGTCCACAGGAGTCCTGGTACCTGGTCCACAAGTGTACTGATACCTGGTCCACAGGAATCCTGGTACCTGGTCAACAGGAGTCCTGGTACAGGGTCCACAGGAGTCCTGGTACCTGGGCCACAGGTGTCCTGATACCTGGTCCACAGGGGTCCTGATACCTAGTCCACAGGAGAACTGGTACCTGGTCCACAGGTGTCCTGATAGCTGGTCCACAGGTGTCCTGGTACCTGGTCCACAGGAGTCCTGGTACCTGGTTCACAGGTGTCGTGATAGCTGGTCCACAGGAGTCCTGATACCTTGTCCACAGGAGTCCTGGTACCTGGTCCACAGGAGTCCTGGTACCTGGTCCACAGGAGTACTGGTACCTGGTCCACAGGTGTCCTGATACCTGGTCCACAGGAGTCCTGGTACCTGGTCCACAGGAGTCCTGGTACCTGGTCCACAGGTGTCCTGATAGCTGGTCCACAGGTGTCCTGGTACCTGGTCCACAGGAGTCCTGGTACCTGGTTCACAGGTGTCCTGATAGCTGGTCCACAGGAGTCCTGATACCTGGTCCACAGGAGTCCTGGTACCTGGTCCAAAGGAGTCCTGGTACCTGGTCCACAGGAGTACTGGTACCTGGTCCACAGGTGTCCTGATACCTGGTCCTTAGGAGTCCTGGTACCTGGTCCACAGGTGTCCTGATACCTGGTCCACAGGTGTCCTGATACCTGGTCCACAGGAGTCCTGGTACCTGGTCCACAGGAGTCCTGATACCTGGTCCACAGGAGCACTGGTACCTGTTCCACAGGTGTCCTGATACCTGGTCCACAGGAGTCCCGATACCTGGTCCAGAGGAGTACTGGTACCTGGTCCACAAAAGTCCTCGTACCTGGTCCACAGGTGTCTTGATACCTGGTCCACAGGACTCCTCGTACCTGGTCCACAGGGGTCCTGATACCTGGTCCACAGGAGTCCTGATACCTGGTCCACAGGGGTCCTGATACCTGGTCCACAAAAGTCCTCGTACCTAGTCCACAGGTGTCATGATACCTGGTCCACAGGAGTCCTGGTACCTGGTCCACAGAAGTCCTGATACCTGGTCCACAAGTGTACTGATACCTGGTCCACAGGAATCCTGGTACCTGGTCAACAGGAGTCCTGGTACAGGGTCCACAGGAGTCCTGGTACCTGGGCCACAGGTGTCCTGATACCTGGTCCACAGGGGTCCTGATACCTAGTCCACAGGAGAACTGGTACCTGGTCCACAGGTGTCCTGATAGCTGGTCCACAGGTGTCCTGGTACCTGGTCCACAGGAGTCCTGGTACCTGGTTCACAGGTGTCGTGATAGCTGGTCCACAGGAGTCCTGATACCTGGTCCACAGGAGTCCTGGTACCTGGTCCAAAGGAGTCCTGGTACCTGGTCCACAGGAGTACTGGTACCTGGTCCACAGGTGTCCTGATACCTGGTCCTTAGGAGTCCTGGTACCTGGTCCACAGGTGTCCTGATACCTGGTCCACAGGTGTCCTGATACCTGGTCCACAGGAGTCCTGGTACCTGGTCCACAGGAGTCCTGATACTTGGTCCACAGGAGTACTGGTACCTGTTCCACAGGTGTCCTGATACCTGGTCCACAGGAGTCCTGATACCTGGTCCAGAGGAGTACTGGTACCTGGTCCACAAAAGTCCTCGTACCTGGTCCACAGGTGTCCTGATACCTGGTCCACAGGAGTCCTCGTACCTGGTCCACAGGTGTCCTGATACCTGGTCCACAGGAGTCCTGATACCTGGTCCACAGGAGTCCTGATACCTGGTCCACAAAAGTCCTCGTACCTGGTCCACAGGTGTCCTGATACCTGGTCCACAGGAGTCCTGGTACCTGGTCCACAGGAGTCCTGGTACCTGGTCCACAGAAGTCCTGATACCTGGTCCACAAGAGTCCTGATACCTGGTCCACAGGAATCCTGGTACCTGGTCCACAGGAGTCCTGGTACAGGGTCCACAGGAGTCCTGGTACCTGGGCCACAGGTGTCCTGGTACCTGGGCCACAGGTGTCCTGATACCTGGTCCACAGGAGTACTGGTACCTGGGCCACAGGTGTCCTGGTACCTGGGCCACAGGTGTCCTGATACCTGGTCCACAGGAGTACTGGTACCTGGTCCACAGGAGTCCTGATACCTGGTCCACAGGAGTCCTGGTACCTGGTCTACAGGTGTCCTAATATCTGGTCCACAAGAGTCCTGATACCTTGTCCACAGGAGTCCTGGTACCTGGTCAACAGGAGTCCTGGTACCTGGTTCACAGGAGTCCTGGTACCTGGTCCACAGGTGTCCTGATACCTGGTCCACAGGAGTCCTGATACCTGGTCCACAGGAGTCCTGATACCTGGTCCACAGGAGTCCTGGTACCTGGTCCACAGGAGTCCTGGTAACTGGTTCACAGGTGTCCTGATAGCTGGTCCACAGGTGTCCTGATAGCTGGTCCACAAGTGTCGTGGTACCTGGTCCACAGGAGTCCTGGTACCTGGTTCACAGGTGTCCTGATAGCTGGTCCACAGGAGTCCTGATACCTGCTCCACAGGAGTCCTGGTACCTGGTCAACAGGAGTCCTGGTATCTGGTCCACAGGTGTACTGGTACCTGGTCCACAGGTGTCCTGATACCTGGTCCATAGGAGTCCTGATACCTGGTCCACAGGAGTACTGGTACCTGGTCCACAGGTGTCCTGGTACCTGGTCCACAGGAGTCCTGATACCTGGTCCACAGGAGTCCTGGTACCTGGTCCACAGGAGTCCTGATACCTGGTCCACAGGAGTCCTGGTACCTGGTCTACAGGTGTCCTGATACCTGGTCCACAGGAGTCCTGGTACCTGGTCCACAGGAGTCCTGATACCTGGTCCACAGGAGTCCTGGTACCTGGTCCAAAGGAGTCCTGGTACCTGGTCCACAGGAGTACTGGTACCTGGTCCACAGGTGTCCTGATACCTTGTCCACAGGAGTCCTGGTACCTGGTCCACAGGAGTCCTGGTACCTGGTCCACAGGAGTCCTGATACCTGGTCCACAGGAGTCCTGGTACCTGGTCCACAGGAGTCCTGGTACCTGGTTCACAGGTGTCCTGATAGCTGGTCCACAGGTGTCGTGGTACCTGGTCCACAGGAGTCCTGGTACCTGGTTCACAGGTGTCCTGATAGCTGGTCCACAGGAGTCCTGATACCTGGTCCACAGGAGTCCTGGTACCTGGTCCACAGGAGTCTTGGTACCTGGTCCATAGGTGTCCTGACACCTGGTCCACAGTAGTCCTGGTACCTGGTCCACAGGTGTCCTGATACCTGCTCCACAGGAGTCCTGGTACCTGGTCCACAGGAGTCCTGATACCTGGTCCACAGGAGTACTGGTACCTGGTCCACAGGTGTCCTGATACCTGGCCCATAGGAGTCCTGGTACCTGGTCCACAGGAGTACTGGTACCTGGTCCACAGGAGTCCTGATACCTTGTCCACAGGAGTCCTGGTACCTGGTCCACAGGAGTAGTGGTACCTGGTCCACAGGAGTCCTGGTACCTGGTCCACAGGAGTCCTGATACCTGGTCCACAGGAGTCCTGGTACCTGGTTCACAGGTGTCCTGATACCTGGTCCACAGGAGTCCTGGTACCTGGTCCAAAGGTGTCCTGATACCTGGTCCACAGGAGTCCTGGTACCTGGTCAACAGGAGTCCTGGTACCTGGTCCACATGTGTCGTGATACCTGGTCCACAGGAGTCCTGATACCTGGTCCACAGGAGTCCTGATACCTGTTCCACAGGTGTCGTGATACCTGGTTCACAGGTGTCAGGGGGAAGGGGAGGGGTAGTGGGGCAGTTCAGATAGCAGTGTAGGGATCCACATCTCAAAGAGGCGCCTGCTTCTTATCAGGAGTAACATTCCTTTCAGAAAAGTGATCTTTCTCTACCCAGACAAAAGGGGAGAGATGTAGGGACCTGCTGCAGGAACCCTCTTATCAGAATAACATGAACCTTCTCCCAGTCACTAACTAACCCCTACAGCCATCAACATCTGGACCATAAACCGATGAGATAGGTAACTTTACCAAGACAAAATTCCAAACCGAGAACTAATGGACCTTTTTAACACAAACAACCAAGGAACAGACCCAAAAATGGTGAATAACCCAATGACAGCTGTAATCCAACACCTTTTAGCATCCACTAACTCTTTGCCTTATCAGGTCCAGGAATGCAGCTGAAGGCAGGACAATGATGACTAAAAGCATTAATTGGCTCCACTGCCAAAGCTGATGAACTCCAGGAAACATGCACAACTAGGGCCGAGGAAAAATGGAGCAACACTGCCATCCGGTGCCTGGACAAGGGCATGGAAACGGGCTCAACAACAACCAGATTGCCAAAGGAATTAAGTTTTCCTCTAAACAGAAAAAAAGTTATAACGGTGAATAAAAACAATAATGACAAAAAGAAAAAAAGAATTTGTCAATTTGAGTTTGAAGTGTTTTATTGTTGCATCTAAAGAAATGTGTTCAACATTAACCTCCTGACAGTACTGTTGAATGGCATATCAAATTTATTTCTCTTTCTCTTCTCTCTCTGGCTCCTTTATGTCCCTCGTGCTTTCTTGCTCTTGTTCTTCTCTTTTACCCTTTTATTTTTTTTGATTCTTTCATTTTGGTATCTTTGGGTAGCAAACCTTTTCTTCATATTTTTAATTGCTCCCTCTCTCGTTTAATTTTGGCCTTACTCCACAAACGGCCTCTCATTTAGTTATTTAATTTGTTTATTTTCATCAGTTTTCTGTGACGCTGTTTTTATTGGAATCTGCCGCCAGTATTACAGAGTCATTGGTTGGCTTTTGTCTTCGCATCATACCCCGACTCATTTTAATTTTATTCATTTTTTTTCTAAAAGAGTTCTGTTTTTTTCTCTCTTTTCCAGAAGAGGTTTCCCTTCCCTCCAGAAGAGTTGTTTTCTCTTCTTTTAGATTTTTATTTAGTCAGATTTTCTTTTCACTTACAAGATTTTTATTTGTCATTTGTCATCATGACTCCAGTAGCTTCAGTCTCCTCCAGAGTCTCTGCTTTATCTCCATGATGGTTCCAGACAGACAGATGGTGCTCAGTTCCTTCTAGCTGAGCTTGTAACTTCTCCAGGTTCTTCTCCATCCTGTCAGTGAGGTCCAGAACCACAGCTAGTTTGAGGTTCTGTTCAGGAATCACCTCCAGTTAGTGGTTTCAGTCTGACTGTTGACAGCCGACATCTTCATCACACATGGCAGACAGCTTCATGATGACCAGAACAGCTGCTGATGTTTCTGGATCTAGAGATCCACCAGGTAACCACCAGGTAACCACCAACTCCAGACAGCTACATGATGACCAGAACAGCTGCTGATGGTTCTGGATCTAGAGATCCACCAGGTGACCACCAACTCCAGACAGCTTCATGGTGACCAGAACAGCTGCTGATGGTTCTGGATCTGGAGATCCACCAGGTAAACACCAACTCCAGACAGCTACATGATGACCAGAACAGCTGCTGATGGTTCTGGATCTGGAGATCCACCAGGTAACCACCAGGTAACCACCAACTCCAGACAGCTACATGATGACCAGAACACCTGCTGATGTTTCTGGATCTGGTGATACACCAGGTAACCACCAGGTAACCATCAACTCCAGACAGCTTCATGATGACCAGAACAGCTGCTGATGTTTCTGGATCTGGAGATACACCAGGTAACCACCAGGTAACCACCAGGTAACCACCAACTCCAGACAGCTTCATGATGACCAGAACAGCTGCTGATGGTTCTGGATCTGGAGATCCACCAGGTAACCACCAGGTAACCACCAACTCCAGACAGCTTCATGATGACCAGAACAGCTGCTGATGTTTCTGGATCTGGAGATCCACCAGGTGACCACCAACTCCAGACAGCTTCATGATGACCAGAACAGCTGCTGATGTTTCTGGATCTGGAGATCCACCAGGTAACCACCAGGTAACCACCAACTCCAGACAGCTTCATGATGACCAGAACAGCTGCTGATGTTTCTGGATCTGGAGATCCACTAGGTAACCACCAACTCCAGACAGCTTCATGATGACCAGAACAGCTGCTGACGGTTCTGGATCTGGAGATCCACCAGGTAACCACCGACTCCAGACAGATGAAGTCCTCTGAGCAGAAGTCCTAATCCCATCAGGGCAGATCTCCTCTGATCCGTCTTTTCCTCCAGGTCAGTTGTCTAGAGGCCAACTGACCAGATTTAAACCATAAACTTCAAGCCAGATCACAACTCATCTGGAACTAAATGTTTCGTTGTAAATATTTTGTTTTTCAAAACACTGGCATCTTTTGTGGTGTTTGCTGGATTAATTAGTCATTTTAATGGTTGGCATCCTTCAACATTTCTTCAGAAATGTTCTGGTTCTGGGGGGGCGCTCTTGAGTGGCGATATGTAAAGACGTGTAGTTGTGTTGCTCCGCAGGGAAACGCCACTTTTTCATATAAATCCTCCTTTACCTGACATTAATGTGCAACCTGTCGTCAGCGGAGATTTACTGTAAGTGTTCGCACTGCACGAAATAACAGTCTGACGATGTCGGGACCCAAAGACAGCAAAAAATTGGAGGCACCCATGGCTACAAATAGCAATGCTACATCCCCAGATACGGCCGAGCTAATGGCTGCAATAATGAACTCAGAACAAAACGTGGTGGCCAATTCAATTCAATTCAATTCAATTTTATTTGTATAGCGTCTGTTACAATGACAATTGTCTCTAGGCGCTTTACAGAGACCCAGAGCATGACCCCCGAGCAAATATCATTAACTAAGATTATAATATTAAATCCAATCAGTGATAATGGCAGGTAAAAAACTCCCACGTAGGGAGGGGAGGCCAAGATTACCACACTCGAAATGAAGGTGGAGAGTAAGTGTCAAGCCTTACACAACATGATCAATTCGCTCCGCAACCACGTAAAAGACCAGATTGATGGCGTACGGTCTGAATTTCGTGCCAAGATTGGGCCGCTAGCTACTAGCTTCACAGATCACCGTGACCGGCTAACTAGCTTGGAGGACGCTACAAACACGTACTCTGAAAGGGTTGTGGATCTGTAGAAAAAGTTTGTGCTTTGAAAGATACGGTGTCAGCTCTCACTGAGAAGACTGAGGACCTGGAGGGAAGAGAGCGCAGATGCAACATTCGGATACTTGGAGTAAGGGAAAAGTTTGAAAGTGGGACACGGCCTGCCCTCTCCGTGTCTAAACTACTGCAAGAGGTTTTGGGCTTAGATGCCGCACCTACATTGGACCGGGCGCACCGCAGTCTCCAACCTGCTCCCGCACAAGGACAGAATCCTAGGCCATTGATCGTTAAATTCCACTACTATCAAGAAAAGCTGGATGTGCTCTGCAAGGCTGCGCAGAACAGCCCTCTGACATACAACGGTGACAACATCCTTATATTCCCGGACCTGCCATCTATGGTAGCGAAGAGAAGGGGAGCTTTTAAAGAGGTGAAGGAACTGCTTCGTGGCTGTCGTGATGTAAGGATCGGGATGCTATCCGGCGAAGCTGAGGATCACCTCCCCTCTTGGTGAAAAGGTTTTCACCGATCCAGTTGCGGCTAAGGACTACGCCATGAAAAATCTGGTGACAAGTGGTCAATAAGGTATTAGCTGTGTATTCTGAGATTTTATATTAATGGCCTAATAACTTTAAATACACTCTAAGAGACGTTAGACAAAATTAAGCGAGTGCTTATCCTGTGAACAGATGTTCCCATCGCTAATTTTGCAGTTTGTCAGATATAAATATTTTTGCATTGTCGTTCCCTGCTAATGGGCAACCCTAGTTTTGTAAGGTAACCAGCTTTGCATGTCTCACACAAGCTCTTCGGGGGTGGGTGTTTGGGGTTATCTCCTAGCTGAGAGAAGTTAAAGTCAGCTTTGTTTTCGCCCCCCCCCCCTTTTTTTTTTTTTTTTGCTTTGTTTTGTTTTGTTTTGTTTTGTTCTTCAGCTGCAGTCTCCAATTCGATTCACACCTATATCTTATGGTACTGTTGTTTCATGATTATTTCTTGCTGATTTACATATGACCACTATGCCTAAGTTTGTCGACACAGCTGGACTCTGCTCCACTACATTTATTAGTTGGAACATGAAGGGACTCAATAATTTAATTAAACGTAAAAGGGTATTTTCTCATTTATCAACCTTTAAACCGGACATTGTCTTCTTGCAAGAGACGCATTTGCGCTCCACACAAAGTAGCAGGCTCAAGCAAAGCTGGCTTCCCCAGGTCTATCATTCAGGATTTGATTCAAAAGCCCGGGGAGTTGCAATCCTTGTCAGGAAAAACCTCCCCTTTGTTTCCACTAGTGTAAAAAGTGACGTCAATGGTCGTTATGTAATAATTACTGGTAAATTGTACCACACACCAGTCATTTTTGTAAATGTTTATGCCCCAAATTGGGACAACCCTCAATTTTTCTCTTGACTGATGGGTTTGCTACCAGATTTAACTACGCATTGTCTAATAATGGGTGGAGACATGAATTTGGTATTAGACCCAAATCTTGACAGGTCAAAATCTCGCCAATCTGCCGGGGTTTCTAAATCGGCCTCTGTGCTCAGAGACCTTCTCCAAAATTATGGGATCTCAGATCCGTTGCGGATATCTGAACCTTCTGCAAGATATTATTCCTTTTTTTCGCCCGCACATCACTCATATTCGAGGATTGATTTTTTTTTTTGGACAATACACTTATCCCAAAGGTAACATCATGCAAATACCACGCAATTGTGACGTCTGATCATGCTCCAGTTCAGATTGACATTACATTTCCTAATACTTGTGCTACCCAGCGGATCTGGAGATTTGATTCAACATTACTGTCGGATGAGGATTTTTGTAAATTTATTACATCCCACATTGAGTTCTAGAAATTAATGATACCCCAGATGTCTCAAAGTCTACCATTTGGGAATCACTTAAGGTATACCTGCGTGGTCAAATTATTTCTTTTACTGCCCAAAAAAATAAAAAACGAGGTGGAAGACTTAAAGAACTAGCAGAGCTCATTGCCAATCTTGATACACAATATGCCAATAACCCAGCTCCTGAGTTGTATAAGCAGAGGCTCTTGCTTCAATCTGAATTTGAATCCCTGTCAATTAAAGACACAGAGAAGCTACTACTTAGAACAAGACACCGTCTGTATGAGCATGGGGAAAAAGCAGGGAGAGCTCTCTCCCACCAGATAAGTCAGTCCATTGCTAGCAATGCAATATCAGAGATAATGCTAGATTCAGGTCAGATAGTGACAGACCCTATGAAGATCAATGCTGCTTTTAAACAATATTACCAGGACCTTTATACTACCCAGAATGCTTGTACACTTGATAACATAGATTTATTCCTGGACAAGCTAGATATCCCAACCATTGATCCAATCCAACGTGAGATGCTTGAAAGACCCATCACCTCGGTCGAAATATCACAGGCTATCCGATCATTACAAAATGGCAAAGCTCCCAGCCCAGACGGGTTTTCATGTGATTTTTACAAGGTATTTACTGACAAACTAGTCTCTCTACTTTGCGATGTTTTCTCTGAAATTCATACAGTTACCAAACTGCCACAAACCTTATCCCTAGCCACAATATCTGTAATTTAAAAAAGGACAAAGACCCTCGAAAATGTGGATCTTACCGGCCCATCAGTCTGCTTAATGTAGACTATAAGATTCTCACAAAGGTGCTTGCACTTCGCCTCGAAAAGGTGGCACCTGCCATTATACATGAGGATCAGACAGGTTTTATGGCTAATCGCCAAGCATACTTTAATACTCGTCGCTTGTTCAATATTTTACACTCTGACCATTCAACTGATCTCCCCGAAATAGTAGCTTCACTCGATGCCGAAAAGGCTTTCGATTGTGTTGAATGGCCTTATTTGATTACGGTTTTGAACAAATTTGGCTTTGGCTCCAATTTTACATCATGGATTAAGATTTTGTACTCATCTCCAATGTCTTCTGTTCGCACCAACAATACCACTTTGGATTACTTCTCGTTGCATAGAGGCACTCGTCAGGGATGCCCCTTGAGCCCCTTACTGTTCAATCTCGCAATAGAACCCCTAGCGGTGGCATTGAGAGCTGAACCAGAGATTAAGGGGATTTGTCGTGGGAACTCCACTCACAAAACATCGCTATACGCGAATGATCTTCTCTTGTACATTTTGGACCCTGAGACGTCCATTCCCAGAGCATTAGAACTCCTTGGTTCCTTTGGACATCTATCTGGGTACAAATTGAATTTGGGTAAAAGTGTTCTCTTTCCCATTAACCAACTGGCCAAAGATTTGGACTATTCAAATTCTCCATTCAAAATAGAGCATTCTTCATTTACCTATCTGGGCATCCAAATTTCTAGTACTTTTAAAGACCTTTTTGAGTATAACTTTGCCCCCCTTCTAGATAAAATCAAGTAAGATCTGACACGCTGGTCAATGCTACCTATCTCCCTTGCTGGACGAGTTAATGCAATTAAAATGACTGTTTTGCCCAGATTTATGTATCTATTCCAAATGATACCCCTTTTCCTCCCCAAAACATTTTTTAACAAGCTAGATAAAATTGTAGCTTCCTTCATCTGGGATAAGAAAGTCCCAAGAATCCGTAAATCTCGATTGCAATGTTCTAAGGCTGAGGGAGGATTAGCCCTACCCAATTTCATGTATTACTACTGGTCCGCCAATATTGTGAAATTATCCATTTGGATTCATGCGTTTAAAGAGGGCACCAGCCCTCTCTGGTCCACTATGGAACTAAACTCTAACCTGCCTGTATCCCCAATTGCAATGATCTGTCCTGCTTTACCAATTACCACTAAAGTAAGTTTTAAGAACCCCGTGGTGAAGAACTCTCTTAATATTTGGTTTCAATGTCGTCTGAATTTTGGCTCTAAACAGTCCCTTGCTTGTTCCCCTATCATATTAAATCCACTTTTTTTTACCAGCTTTGAGTGATTCTGGTTTTAAAGGATGGTATGACAGGGGAATTGTATTTTTCTCTGATCTATTTGTTAAAGGGTCATTTTTATTATTTGAAAAGGTAACTAAAGATTTTGATATTCCTACAACTCATTTCTTTAGGTACTTATGTTGCGGCTGACAGCGACTGAACTACAATTTTACTGTATATTTTATTTGAAAGACATTCTGCACAGTGAACTGTATGTGGGGAGAAAATATTGAATGGACTTATGGAGAGGTGTATTGTGATTTTGGGGAGAGAGCATTGAACTGGGACTTGGCTGCCAATCATGCAGGGGTGAGTGTGTTTTCCCTTGTTGCGCTTCTGTTCACAGGTGAGGCGAGTCTAGTAATCAAGGCTCTCAGGTGGTGAGGCAGAGGTGATAAAAGAGGAAAGCAGACATTGCACAGCGCGACGACACACGGCGGAGAGACCAATGCGCTGGGGACGGAACGGAGACGGAGATATCTGATATCAGATATCAGAGTCAGACAGTAAAGATGGAGTGAGACTATTTTATCATAGAGTCATTGACTTTTATTGCTGACTTTTACCAACTGTCTTTTTTTATTATTATTTTACCGTACTGGTCGGTACAGGGACCGGACAGCCCGTATAAGGGAGTCCGGCACCCCATACTCTCTAAGCACCCCCCACAGGAATCCCCGGGGAACACGGTCGAACGCCTTCTCCAAGTCCACAAAACACATGTAGACTGGTTGGGCGAACTCCCATGCCCCCTCCAAGACCCTGAAGAGGGTGTAGAGCTGGTCCACCGTTCCACGGCCGGGACGAAAACCACACTGCTCCTCCTCAATCCGAGATTCAACTATCCGACGGACCCTCCTCTCCAGGACCCCTGAATAGACCTTCCCAGGAAGGCTGAGGAGTGTGATCCCCTGTAGTTGGAACACACCCTCCGGTCCCCCTTTTTAAAGAGGGGGACCACCACCCCAGTCTGCCAATCCAGCGGTACTGTCCCCGACGTTCACGCGATGCTGCAGAGGCTTGTCAACCAAGACAGCCCCTCAGCATCCAGAGCCTTGAGGAACTCCGGGCGGATCTCATCCACACCCGGGGCCCTGCCACCGAGGAGCTTTTTAACGACCTTGGCAACCTCAGCCCCAGAGATAGGAGAGTCCACCCCTGAGTCCCCAGACTCTGCTTCCTCATTGGAAGACGTGTCAGCGGGATTGAGGAGGTCTTCGAAGTATTCCCTCCACCAATCCACAACGTCACGAGTCGAGGTCAACAGCTCCCCATCCCCACTGTATACAGTGTTGACGGAGCACTGCTTCCCCCTCCTGAGACGCTGGATGGTGGACCAGAATCTCTTCGAAGCCGATCAGAAGTCATTCTCCATGGCCTCTCCAAACTCCTCCCATGTCCGAGTTCTTGCCTCAGCAACCGCCAAAGCCACATCCCGCTTAGCCTGCCGATACCTGTCAGCTGCCTCCAGAATCCCACATGCCAAAAAGGCCTTATAGGACTCCTTCTTCAGCTTGACGGCATCCCTCACTGCTGCTGTCCACCAACGAGTTCTGGGATTGCCGCCACGACAGGCACCAACGACCTTACGGCCACAGCTCCGGTCGGCCACCTCAACAATAGAGGCCCGGAACATAGCCTACTCGGACTCAATGTCCCCTGCCTCCCTCGAAACATGGTCGAAGTTCTGCCGGAGGTGTGAGTTAAAGCTCCTTCTGACAGGAGACTCTGCCAGACGTTCCCAGCAGACCCTCACAACACGTTTGGGCCTGCCAGGTCTGACCGGCATCCTCCCCCACCATCTGAGCCAACCCACCACCAGGTGGTGATCAGTTGACAGCTCCGCCCCTCTCTTTGCCCGAGTGTCCAAGACATGCGGCCGCAAGTCCGACGATACGATTATGAAGTCGATCATCGAACTGCGGCCTAGAGTGTCCTGGTGCCAAGTGCACATGTGGACACTCTTATGCTTGAACATGGTGTTCGTTATGGTTTTACCTTTGCTGAATATTTCAATTGATATCTTCATTTTTAGGAGTCTCACTGTCTTCTGGTAATTATTATCTGGGAAAAAGAAATCTGATGTGGGGAGGGGGTTGAAGGGGTTTGGAGTCGCCATAGATGTTTCTTTGAGACCTGCTTTACTGGCGTGTTGCATGTGTGTGTTTTGTGGATTTATTATTTAGTCTGTATTGGTTGATCCGTCACTTTTTGTTGTGATCCTTACTTGATTTGAAATTTTCTTCGTTGCAGTGAAGTGATATCCCTAGGTCTTGACAACTGTCTATTTCAGTGGCTAAACCATTTAAATCGAAACTCCTCTCCTCCTATTTTTAATTTGACAATATTGCAGATTTTAAGCCCCAGATTTACTTTACTCCAGTAAGCTGAATTATACCATTGTCTGCTTACTATTGTTGTTACAATAAAGTTGTAACTTTTCACCTGCCTCTGTGGTCTATTGGGGATCGAAAAGAACCTACGTATTGTGACACTTTTGGCGTTGTTGGCAGGATCCCCAGTAGACCACATATACAATACAATGAGTAATGAACAGTCTGAGGCAGGCACGAGCCAACAGGGAGAGCTCCACCCTCAAAGTGGTTCCAACCCTCAGTTGGCATATGCAGCCATGTTGCCATGGTTCATGGGTGCTTCATGGGTTGCTAAGTTCTGTAGAGAAGGTGGGGTGGAGGCTTATGACAAATGGCGGGCTCAGGTGGAGGCATTCCTGCAGGCACAAAGTTTAAATGTACAACAGCAAGTTGATTTTATAATTATTACTTTGGATGGTAAAGCACGCAGGCAGATTATGTTAATGTCATCGGAGGATAGAGACACCTATCAGAAAATCCTGGATGTTTTGACTACGAAGTATGGGAACAACCATTCTCCGGACCAGCTGAGGGCAGATTTTTTTGACTGTAAGCAACTACTGGGAGAGCATAGAGGACTTTATTCTGCGTCTTCGTGAGTCCTTCAACAGGTGGCAGAGCAGTGATCCAGTTAACGTGGGCCCCGCAAATAGTGTCTTACGTGCACAGTTTTCCAGAGGGTTGAGGGACGGCCCAGCAAAACGTGAGCTGCAACGAGAGCTCAGACGTGCATCCCCAGCCATGTCATTTGAGGCAGGCTGTGATGAGGCATTGGCTCTGGAGCGGGAATATGCTAGAGGGGAGGATGTCATGGCTTGCCAGGCACAGGGTGTCCTACCACCGCTGAGGTTTACACCCTCGACCCTGGATATGGAGCAGCTCAAGGAGTCCCTCCGGACCGAGATGCGACAGGAGATCAAGGAACAAGTCACATTGCTTGGCAAAACGATTGCAGAGGAATTACGAAGCCAGGTGTCTGCCTTTTCTAACCCCCAAGTAGCATCCTCTAGACCCCAATTTCGTGACCGGAGGCAACTAGCCGCAGCGATCGAAATTTCCAGTGGGATGAACAGAGTCGCCCTGTATGTAGGGACTGTGGGGAAGTTGGCCACATTCAATATTTCTGCCCCAGAAGACAAGCACCCTCTCAGGGTTTTCAGGTTCACCGGCCACTGTAGGGCAAGTGACCGGGACCGAGGTGGGCCCAGATCCCCCTGAAAAGCCCTCATTTGTAGGTTGCTGCCCAGAAGTGAGTGTCAGCATCCGTGGCAAGGATATTCCCTGCATATTAGATACTGGTTCTCAGGTGACACTTTTTAGCCACTCCCTGTTCCACCGCCATTTTGGGGCAGACCTAATAAGGAACCCTGATGATCTCTCATGGCTGGCCCTAAAAGCTGCCAATGGGCTGAAGATTCCTTATGTGGGCTATGCAGTGGTAGATATGGCTGTGGGAGGGATCGTGCTACCTGAACAGGGCGTGGTTGTTGTGCAAGATGACTGTATAGACACGGAACATGGGCTGTTGGGCATGAATGTGATTTCTCAGTGCTGGGAAACCCTTTTTCAGCGTGACCACCTGGGGCAGCGGGCCTTCCGCTCACCTCTCTCACCTTTTGCTGGTCGGGCCTGGGAGAAGGCTTTTGCTGCATGTAGACGGCTTCAGGCTCTGTCCCCATTGGCCCCTGTGCAGGGCACAGCTAAGCTCCTTAGACTCCTTAGGCTCCTTAGGAGATGATTGTGTGGGCCAATGTTCCCCAAACTATGTGTTCACCAGAGACTTTGATACTTGTGGAAGACTTATCTGGGGATTCAGAAGGATACAGAGAATGGAGAGTGGCAAGAACGATTTCTCAAGTCCGGGGGGACAAGGGTCCGGTGAGGCTGTGTAATCCCCATCCTTTCCAAATCGAGCTTCCTCAACGAAAGGCCCTGGCTACAGTTTCCCAGATCGAACCCAAGGAAGTTCAGGCCCCCGCACGGTTGGAATTGCAGCCCACAGGTCCCCAAGAGGTGGAAATCAGTGTGTGCCAGGTGGAAACACCTGTAGTGGATCAGACCCCTGGAGCCACAGCCAGCCGGAACCATGGGGTTAAGCACCCTGCCTTAGAGCTACAAGGGGATGGGCTGAGCCCAGGAGAACAGCAGCAGTTGACGGCCTTTTTAGAAAAGTGGACAAACGTTTTTCGGCCCATGATGAGGATTTTGGGTACCGGTGTTGTGCGCCACCAGATTCCCACAGGGACAGCGCTCCCAAGCCGAGAACGATACAGGCCGGTTCCACCAAAGCTGCACGCTGAACTCGGGGTGCTATTGCAGGGGATGCTCGATAGCGGGGTCATCACAGAAAGCTCAAGCCTGTGGGCTGCACCTATTGTTTTGGTGCGGAAGAAGGATGGCACCTTAAGGTTTGGCGTGGATTACCGGAAGCTCAAAGCAATTACGCACAAAGATGCCTTCCCCTTACCCCGCATCGAGGAATCAGGTGAGGCGAGTCTAGTAATCAAGGCTCTCAGGTGGTGAGGCAGAAGTGATAAAAGAGGAAAGCAGACGTTGCACAGCGCGACGACGCACGGTGGAGAGACCAATGCGCTGGGGACGGAACAGAGACGGAGATATCTGCTCGCTTTCCCGGACGTAGAGAGAAAATCTCCGCTTGGCCACCTCACCCGTTTGACAACATCGCTCTCTACTTCCCCACATAGAGGGATGGTCTACCCTGGAGCATTTATGAACGAGTGAGTTTAATCCCACACCACCCAGTCCACTGATCGCATTTTGTTCTGCCTTCCAGCCTGGCTTGGCCCGCCGACGCTGGTCCTTCCTTGACGGCGAAACTCGGTCGGACCCCCGCTCCTCACCCCACTCGTTGGGCCGCTCCCACGCCTACTCCCTGGTGCGGTGCGCTAGGGCTTCCCCATCACACGCAGGCTCTGAGGCAGACGCACAGACAGGCCCTGGGCGGGACAGTAAAGACGGAGTGAGACTATTGTTTTATCAGAGTCGGACAGTAAAGACGGAGTGAGACTATTTTATCATAGAGTCATTGACTTTTATTGCTGACTTTTACCAACTGTCTTTTTTTATTATTATTTTACCTTTGCTGTATATTTTAATTGATATCTTCATTTTTAGGAGTCTCACTGTCTTCTGGTAATTATTATCTGGGAAAAAGAAATCTGATATGGGGAGGGGGTTGAAGGGGTTTGGAGTCGCCATAGACGTTTCTTTGAGACCTGCTTTACTGGCGTGTTGCATATGTGTGTTTTGTGGATTTATTATTTAGTCTGTATTTGTTGATCCGTCACTTTTTGTTGTGATCCTTACTTGATTTGAAATTTTCTTCTTTGCAGTGTAGTGATATCCCTAGGTCTTGACAACTGTCTATTTCAGTGGCTAAACCATTTAAATCGAAACTCCTCTCCTCCTATTTTTAATTTGACAATATTGCAGATTTTAAGCCCCAGATTTAGTTTACTCCAGTAAGCTGAATAATATATATGAATTACATATTATATATGTCTGCTTACTATTGTTGTTACAATAAAGTGTTGTAACTTTTCACCTGCCTCTGTGGTCTATTGAGGCCCGTAGCTTTGCAGTGAAACACTTCAGAACTTATTCAACTCTTCCTCCTCCTTGCCCTCTTGAGGACTGTCTGCGCCCTTTACCTTTTACCAGAGGACAGATCTCTGAAGTGTACAACTTATTACACCGCATAAGACCTGAATCTCTGGACAAACTTAAAGGCCTGTGGGAACTAGACTTGAACCTAAAGATCTCAGATGATGTATGGGATCTTAGTATCCACCGCATTCATTCAACATCTATCTGTATACGGCACTGCTTAATACAGTTCAAAGTCTTTCATCGTTCCTATCTAACTAAAGCTAAATTGGCAAATATATATAACACCTCTGATGATGGGTGTCCGAGATGCGGACTGTCTCTTGCCACTATAGGTCACATGTTTTGGTCCTGTAGTGCCTTAAACAGGCTCTGGAACTCAATTTTTGAAGCTTTCTCTTTTGTTTGCAATAAAACAATAGATCCTAATCCAATAACGGCACTGTTTGGTGTTCTCCCAATCCAGCATGGCATAACTTCACACCAGGCAAATGCAGTTGCCTTTTCATCTCTTTTGGCCCAAAGGTTAATACTCTTAAAATGGAAAGACACGCAGCCTCCATCTTTTATCCAGTGGGTGAGAGAAGTCATGATGTGTTTACAGATAGATAACTTAAGATATAGCTTACAGGGCTCTCAAAAAAGATACTATAAGACATGGTGACCCTTTGTGGAAAATGTCAAGACACTGCCGTTTGCCAGGGTTTGATTTTTATATTGCTAGTTCCGATTACCAGTAAATCTGCTCAACAATACCATTATCATGTGCAGATCCTTTTTTTTTTTTTTTTTGAGGGGGATGTATTTTTTTTTTTTTGGTTTATGTTACTGAGTCAATATGGTTGTATTCATTTTTTCATCTGTCATGCTTTATCCAAATTTTCTTTCTACAACGTTTGCTCTGCGTGCCACTGTTTAGCACAGTTTGTTAGTGTGTCCTGATATTTTTGACACTTTCATTCATGCAATTTTTGTATGTTGTATAAAACTGAAAAAATTATAAATAAAGTTTTCAAAAAAAAAAAAAGAAATGTTCTGGTTCTGGGCGGGTTCGGGCAGGCGGTCCATGTACAGAGACTGTGGTCCTGGACGCAGCCGTCGGGGGTTTGACTCCCGGCCTGAATGTCTTCCCTGTTCCCTCCTGTCTATCTCTCTACGAATAAAGGCCACTACAAATTAATTTAAAAAGAAAGGTTCTGGTTTTGTAAACCTTTAAATGACCTCTCAACCTGAAGACCCAGCAGAACCTGCAAGTTCTCAGCAGCACCTCACCTGTTCCTGACATTTCCTGTTTCCGGGACAGGTTGTCCCTCCTCGTCTGCGGACGTGGGGTTGCTTCTCCCCCGCCTCCAGAGGGAAGTCGCTGGGCACCGCCCCTGTCAGCTCCTGACCAATGAAAATGCAGGAAACACACCTCAGGTCACCATGAGGGGGGGGGGGGGGGGGGGGGAACCACCCGCCAACCAATCACATCCCTCCTTGTTACTCACCGCCTCCTTCAAACAGATGCGTCGTAGCTCAGCCAATCTGCTGCTCAGGAGTGCCTGCAGGCTCCGCCTCCTCTCCTGCAGCTCCGCCATTCTCTCCTTCTGCTTCCTGTCTCTGGAGGTGAGGGCTTCTGCAACCACAGGTGACCCGCAGTTGGCCCACAGGTGACCCGCAGGTGACACAGGTAGGAATCACAAATTTAGCAAAAATTCAAAATTCTAATTTAATATTTTAACATTTTGTAGTAAAGTGTTGACTCTTTTACATTACAGCTTTGTGTCGTAAAGTTGCTAATTTTATAGCTTATATTATTATTTTGTCTTAAAATATTGATTTTTGGAAAAACTGAAACATTTTGACATAAAATAAAAAGACTGTTTTCACATTCTCAAATTTCACAGTATTAAAGCTTTCTGTCATAAAAATTAATCAGTGCAGAAAGTTGTGACTTTGACAAAGAGTTTTTGTCGTCGGAGCATCTCAGGTGGGTGAGGGGAATCTCACCAGGTGCTGAGATCAGGTGACCTTTGACGTCCATGCTGGGTGGCTCCCATGTGGCTCCGCCCCCTCCGTCTTCACTGCTGGACTCGTGTCCACCGTCCAAAACGCCGTCCCTCACCTGTAGGGACACGGACACTCCTGACTCTGCCACTGGACAGACCTGTCTACTTCCTGGAAGGTGCTCCTCACCTGCTGACGCGGTTCATAAGAGCTCCAGTAGTTCACACCTGTAGCCATCCACCACGGCAGACCAGCCACAGGTGAGGCTCTCGGGGCGGGTTAGCTGCTCTCTGCTGCTGGGGACGCTGCAGTTCTCATGCTGGCCTCTAGAGGGAGAATGCTGTCTGACCTGAGAGGAGGCAGAGTCAGACTGAAACACGTTGCTGCCAATCCCTTTAATATATTTATATTATATTTTTATTTTCAGCATTTTCCATGAAGCAGAAATGGACTGTAGCTATATTATATTATATTATTATATTACATTATATTATATTATATTATATTATATTATATTATATTTAACTCAGTGAGGCTTTTTGCCTTAAATCACATCTGAAGGTTTATCTTTTTACAACCACCTCGGAAATATCTATATTCCACAGTTTTATGATGTTGACAACAAACCCATATCATAACTCAAATAATTTACAGAACAATAGAACAGTACACATGGCTCTTTTAAATGTCCGTTCTCTTTTAAATAAGTCCTTTATTATAAATGACTTGATTTTATGCAACAAAATTGACCGTCTCTTTTTAACACAAACTTGGCACTGATGCGCTAGTTATTCTCACCGAAACCTCCCCTCCTGATTTTAACTTTTTATTTTCTGTCAGGGAGGGTAAAAAGGGTGGCGCAACCGCATCAATTGCTCGCAACTTGTTTTTACCAAGAAATATTACACTAAATTCTTATTCGTCATTTGAGCACCATGCATTTGTTTTTAGCAACCCGTCTGTTTTATCTGTTACAGTCTACAGACCACCAAACCCTCCCTCCTGTTTTATTCAACAATTTTCTGAGTTTTTATCAACAATTCATTTTAATTACAATAGAATTCTTATAACTGGTGATTTTAACTTGCACATGGACATTACAAATGATCCGTATGCCAGTGAAGTTTCAAACCTTTTAAATAGTATGAATTTTAAACAACATGTCACATGGCCGACTTACAGCAGAGGACCCACCCTAGACCTGATCATAACCTCTGACCTATCTACAGGTGTGTCCTCTGTTGATGACCTGGCTGTGTCTGATCAACAACAGAGAACACACCCTAGATCCGGTCATAACCTCTGACCTGTCTACAGGTGTGTCCTCTGTTGATGACCTGGCTGTGTCTGATCAACAACAGAGGACCCACCCTAGATCCGGTCATAACCTCTGACCTGTCTACAGGTGTGTCTTCTGTTGATGACCTGGCTATGTCTGATCAACAACAGAGGACACACCCTAGATCCGGTCATAACCTCTGACCTGTCTACAGGTGTGTCCTCTGTTGATGACCTGGCTGTGTCTGATCAACAACAGAGGACACACCCTAGATCCGGTCATAACCTCTGACCTGTCTACAGGTGTGTCCTCTGTTGATGACCTGGCTGTGTCTGATCAACAACAGAGGACACGCCCTAGATCCGGTCATAACCTTTGGCCTGTCTACAGTGTGTTGTTGACCTGGCTGTGTCTGATCACTACTGTGTGTTTTTTAACATTACCAGTTTTAGCCAGCAGGAGGCCCCGGTGAGAACTGTGAGGAAACGATGCATTACTTCTGAAGAGGCTGCACATTTTATTGGCATTTTAAATCAAACTCCTGCTCAGATTTTACCTGCACCATGTGATTTTATTGTTGATTATTTTAACTGCAAATTGAAATCAGCTATCGATGCTGCAGCTCCTTTTAGAACAAGAACAATAAGAACCAAACCCACACCACCAAGGATGAACGGAGACGTAAAGGAGCTGAAAGGAAAGTGCAGGAGAGCAGAGAGAAAATGGAGAAAAACAAAACTGATAATCCATTATGGAATTTTACGTGTACAACTCAAAACTTACAATAACTCAGTCAAACGGGCAAGAACCCTCCACTTCTCAAACCTCATCATAGAAAATAAAAACAACTAGAAATTCCTTTTTAAAACTATTGACCTCTTAATGAACAGAAATTTTAACAAGTCCTCCATGCCACCACCAGATGCTGCATGTGAGCAGGAATAAAATTGATACCATTAGATCCAGTCTTTTATCTCAGCGAAGTGCTGATTTTACCACATGTGAACCCTTCCTTTTACCTGAGGAAACACTGGACAGTTTTGTCCTGGTTGATGCAAAGATGCTTGGTCCAGTTTTCTCCCAACTAAATCCAACAACCTGCCTTTTAGACCCAATTCCCACATCACTTTTAAAAACATGTTATGGCTTCTTTGAGTATGAGCTTTAAATATTGTGAATTCCTCTCTTCAGACAGGTATTTTCCCCGCTGCCTTTAAAACAGCAGTGAGGCCTCTTCTGATGAAGAGTAATGAAGAGATCCTGCTGTTTCTAACAATTACCCACCTGTATCTAACTTACCATTTTTAAGTAAAATGATAGAGAAGGTTGTTTTTTTTCAGTTAAATATATTTCTGAATAGGAACATTATTTTTAAGAAGTTTCAGTCTGGTTTTAGGACAAACCACAGCACAGAGACAGCCCTATTAAAGATTGTTAATGACCTAAGATTTAACATGGACGCACAGAAACTTTCAGTCCTGGTTCTACTGGATCTGAGCGCTGCCTTTGATACAGTAGATCACAACATTTTATTAAACAGACTTAGAAGTCTGGTGGGCCTCTCCGGTGGATGATTGGAGACTGGATGGTTCAGACTCTGGATGGTTGAGACTCTGGATGGCTCAGACTCTTGATGGTTCTATGGTTCAGACTCCGGATGGTTCAGACTCTTGATGGTTCAGACTCTGATGGTTCAGACCCTTGATGGTTCAGACTCTGGCTGGTTCAGACTCTTGATGGTTCAGACCCTTGATGGTTCTTTAGTTTAGACTCCGGATGGTTCAGACTCTGGATGGTTCAGACTCTGGCTGGTTCAGACCCTTGATGGTTCTATAGTTTAGACTCTGGATGGTTCAGACTCTGGATGGTTCAGACTCTGGATGGTTCTGGATGGTTCAGACTCTGGATGGTTCAGACTCTGGATGGTTCAGACTCTGGATGGTTCAGACTCTTGATGGTTCAGACTCTTGATGGTTCAGACTCTTGATGGTTCAGACTCTGGCTGGTTCAGACTCTGGCTGGTTCAGACTCTGATGGTTCAGACCCTTGATGGTTCAGACTCCGGATGGTTCAGACCCTTGATGGTTCTATAGTTTAGACTCTGGATGATTCAGACTCTCGATGGTTCAGTCTCTTGATGGTTCAGACTCTGGGTGGTTCAGACTCTTGATGGTTCAGACTCTGGATGGTTCAGACTCTGGATGGTTCAGACTCTGGATGGTTCTATGGTTTAGACTCTGATGGTTCAGACCCCGGATGGTTCAGACTGTGATGGTTCAGACTCCAGATGGTTCAGACTCCAGATGGTTCAGACTCTGGATGGTTCAGACCCTTGATAGATTCTATAGTTTAGACTCTGGATGGTTCAGACTCTTGATAGTTCAGACTCCAGATGGTTCAGACTCTTGATGGTTCAGATTCCGGATGGTTCAGACTCTTGATGGTTCAGACTCTTGATGGTTCAGACTCTGGATGGTTCAGGCTCTGGATGGTTTAGACTCTGGATGGTTCAGACTCTGGATGGTTCTATGGTTCAGACTCTGGATGGTTCAGACTCTGATGGTTCAGACTCTTGATGGTTCTATGGTTCACACTCTGGATGGTTCAGACTCTTGATGGTTCTATGGTTCAGACTCTGGATGATTTAGACTCTGGATTGTTCAGACTCTGGATGGTTCTATGGTTCAGATTCTGATAGTTCAGACTCTAGATGGTTCAGACTCTGATGGTTCAGACTCTTGATGGTTCTATGGTTCAGACTCTGGATGGTTCAGATTCTTGATGGTTCTATGGTTAAGACTCTGATGGTTCGGACTCTTGATGGTTCTATGGTTCACACTCTGGTGGTTCAGACTCTTGATGGTTCTATGGTTAACACTCTGGATGGTTCAGACTCTTGATGGTTCTATGGTTCAGACTCTGGATGGTTCAGACTCTGATGGTTCAGACTCTTGATGGTTCTGTGGTTCACACTCTGGATGGTTCAGACTCTTGATGGTTCTATGGTTCAGACTCTTGATGGTTCTATGGTTGAGACTCTGGATGGTTCAGACTCTTGATGGTTCTATGGTTCAGACTCTGGATGGTTCAGACTCTGATGGTTCAGACTCTTGGTCGTTCTATGGTTTAGACTCTGGATGGTTCAGACTCTTGATGGTTCAGTCTCCGGATGGTTCAGACTCTTGATGGTACAGACTCTGGGTGGTTCAAACTCTTGATGGTTCACACTCTGGATGGTTTCTGGATGGTTCAGACCCTGATGGTTCAGACTCCGGATGGTTCAGACTCTGATGGTTCAGACTCTGGATGGTTCAGACTCTGGATGGTTCAGACTCTGGATGGTTCAGACTCTTGATGGTTCTATGGTTCAGACTCTGGATGGTTCAGATTCTTGATGGTTCTATGGTTAAGACTCTGATGGTTCAGACTCTTGATGGTTCTATGGTTCACACTCTGATGGTTCAGACTCTTGATGGTTCTATGGTTCAGACTCTGGATGATTCAGACTCTGATGGTTCAGACTCTTGATGGTTCTATGGTTGAGACTCTGGATGGTTCAGACTCTTAATGGTTCTATGGTTCAGACTCTTGATGGTTCTATGGTTGAGACTCTGGATGGTTCTATGGTTCAGACTCTGGATGGTTCAGACTCTTGATGGTTCTATGGTTCAGACTCTGATGGTTCAGACTCTTGATGGTTCTATGGTTCAGACTCTTGATGGTTCACACTCTGGATGGTTCACACTCTGGATGGTTCAGACTCTTGATGGTTCTATGGTTCAGACTCTGATGGTTCAGACTCTTGATGGTTCTATGGTTCAGACTCTTGACGGTTCACACTCTGGATGGTTCAGATTCTGATGGTTCAGACTCCGGATGGTTCAGATTCTGATGGTTCAGACTCTGGATGGTTCAGACTCTGGATTGTTCAGACTCTGGATGGTTCTATGGTTCAGACTCTGATGGTTTAGACTCTGATGGTTCAGACTCTGATGGTTCAGACTCTGATGGTTCAGACTCTGATGGTTCAGACTCTTGATGGTTCTATGGTTCAGACTCTGGATGGTTCAGATTCTTGATGGTTCTATGGTTAAGACTCTGATGGTTCAGACTCTGGATGGTTCTATGGTTCACACTCTGATGGTTCAGACTCTTGATGGTTCTATGGTTCAGACTCTGGATGGTTCAGACTCTGATGGTTCAGACTCTTGATGGTTCTATGGTTGAGACTCTGGATGGTTCAGACTCTTAATGGTTCTATGGTTCAGACTCTGGATGGTTCTATGGTTCAGACTCTGGATGGTACAGACTCTTGATGGTTCTATGGTTCAGACTCTGATGGTTCAGACTCTTGATGGTTCTATGGTTCAGACTCTTGACGGTTCAGACTCTTGACGGTTCAGACTCTGGATGGTTCAGACTCTGGATGGTTCAGACTCTGGGTGGTTCTATGGTTCAGACTCTGATGGTTTAGACTCCGGATGGTTCAGATTCTGGATTGTTCAGACTCTGGATGGTTCTATGGTTCAGACTCTGATGGTTCAGACTATTGATGGTTCTATGGTTCACACTCTGGATGGTTCAGACTCTTGATGGTTCTATGGTTCAGACTCTGGATGGTTCAGACTCTGATGGTTCAGACTCTTGATGGTTCTATGGTTCACACTCTGGATGGTTCAGACTCTTGATGGTTCTATGGTTCAGACTCTTGATGGTTCTATGGTTCACACTCTGGATGGTTCAAACTCTTGATGGTTCTATGGTACAGACTCTGGATGGTTCAGACTCTGATGGTTCAGACTCTTGGTCGTTCTATAGTTTAGACTCTGGATGGTTCAGACTCTTGATGGTTCAGTCTCCGGATGGTTCAGACTCTTGATGGTACAGACTCTGGGTGGTTCAAACTCTTGATGGTTCACACTCTGGATGGTTCAGACTCTGGATGGTTCTATGGTTCAGACCCTAATGGTTCAGACTCCGGATGGTTCAGACTCTGATGGTTCAGACTCTGGATGGTTCAGACTCTGGATGGTTCAGACTCTTGATGGTTCTATGGTTCAGACTCTGGATGGTTCTATGGTTCAGACTCTTGATGGTTCTATTGTTCAGACTCTGGATGGTTCAGATTCTTGATGGTTCTATGGTTAAGACTCTGATGGTTCAGACTCTTGATGGTTTTATGGTTCACACTCTGATGGTTCAGACTCTTGATGGTTCTATGGTTCAGACTTTGGATGGTTCAGACTCTGATGGTTCAGACTCTTGATGGTTCTATGGTTGAGACTCTGGATGGTTCAGACTCTTGATGGTTCTATGGTTCAGACTCTTGATGGTTCTATGGTTGAGACTCTGGATGGTTCAGACTCTTGATGGTTCTATGGTTCAGACTCTGGATGGTTCTATGGTTCAGACTCTGGATGGTTCAGACTCTTGATGGTTCTATGGTTCAGACTCTGATGGTTCAGACTCTTGATGGTTCTATGGTTCAGACTCTTGATGGTTCACACTCTGGATGGTTCAGATTCTGATGGTTCAGACTCTGGATGGTTCAGACTCTGGATTGTTCAGACTCTGGATGGTTCTATGGTTCAGACTCTGATGGTTCAGACTCTGATGGTTCAGACTCTGATGGTTCAGACTCTGATGGTTCAGACTCTTGATGGTTCTATGGTTCAGACTCTGGATGGTTCAGATTCTTGATGGTTCTATGGTTAAGACTCTGATGGTTCAGACTCTTGATGGTTCAGACTCTATGGTTCAGACTCTGATGGTTCAGACTCTTGATGGTTCTATGGTTCAGACTCTGATGGACTCTGATGGTTCAGACTCTTGATGGTTCTATGGTTCAGACTCTGAGACTCGGATGGTTCAGACTCTGATGGTTTCTATGGTTCAGACTCTTGATGGTTCTATGGTTTGAGACTCTGGATGGTTCAGACTCTGATGGTTCTATGGTTCAGACTCTGGATGGTTCTATGGTTCAGACTCTGGATGGTTCAGACTCTTGATGGTTCTATGGTTCAGACTCTGATGGTTCAGACTCTTGATGGTTCTATGGTTCAGACTCTGATGGTTCAGACTCTTGATGGTTCTATGGTTCAGACTCTTGATGGTTAACACTCTGGATGGTTCACACTCTGGATGGTTCAGACTCTGGATGGTTCTATGGTTCAGACTCTGATGGTTCAGACTCTTGATGGTTCTATGGTTCAGACTCTTAACGGTTCACACTCTGGATGGTTCAGACTCTGGATGGTTCAGACTCTGGATGGTTCTATGGTTCAGACTCTGATGTTTTAGACTCCGGATGGTTCAGATTCTGGATTGTTCAGACTCTGGATGGTTCTATGGTTCAGACTCTGATGGTTCAGACTCTGATGGTTCAGACTCTTGATGGTTCTATGGTTCAGACTCTGGATGGTTCTATGGTTCAGACTCTGGATGGTTCTATGGTTCAGACTCTGGATGGTTCTATGGTTCACACTCTGATGGTTCAGACTCTTGATGGTTCTATGGTTCAGACTCTGGATGGTTCAGACTCTGATGGTTCAGACTCTTGATGGTTCTATGGTTCACACTCTGATGGTTCAGACTCTTGATGGTTCTATGGTTGAGACTCTGGATGGTTCAGACTCTTGATGGTTCTATGGTTCAGACTCTTGATGGTTCTATGGTTGAGACTCTGGATGGTTCAGACTCTTGATGGTTCTATGGTTCAGACTCTGATGGTTCAGACTCTTGATGGTTCTACGGTTCAGACTCTGGATGGTTCTATGGTTCAGACTCTGGATGGTTCAGACTCTTGATGGTTCAATGGTTCAGACTCTGATGGTTCAGACTCTTGATGGTTCTATGGTTCTGACTCTTGATGGTTCACACTCTGGATGGTTCAGATTCTGATGGTTCTATGGTTGAGACTCTGGATGGTTCAGACTCTTGATGGTTCTATGGTTCAGACTCTTGATGGTTCTATGGTTGAGACTCTGGATGGTTCAGACTCTTAATGGTTCTATGGTTCAGACTCTGGATGGTTCTATGGTTCAGACTATGGATGGTTCAGACTCTGATGGTCTTGATGGTTCAGACTCTGATGGTTCAGACTCTGATGGTTCTATGGTTCAGACTCTGATGGTTCAGACTCTTGATGGTTCTATGGTTCAGACTCTGATGGTTCAGACTCTTGATGGTTCACACTCTGGATGGTTCAGACTCTGGATGGTTCTATGGTTCAGACTCTGATGGTTCAGACTCTTGATGGTTCTATGGTTCAGACTCTTAACGGTTCACACTCTGGATGGTTCAGACTCTGGACGGTTCAGACTCTGGATGGTTCTATGGTTCAGACTCTGATGGTTTAGACTCCGGATGGTTCAGATTCTGGATTGTTCAGACTCTGGATGGTTCTATGGTTCAGACTCTGATGGTTCAGACTCTGATGGTTCAGACTCTGATGGTTCAGACTCTGATGGTTCTATGGTTCAGACTCTGGATGGTTCTATGGTTCTATGGTTCAGACTCTGATGGTTCTATGGTTCAGACTCTGGATGGTTCAGATTCTTGATGGTTCTATGGTTAAGACTCTGATGGTTCAGACTCTTGATTGTTCTATGGTTCACACTCTGATGGTTCAGACTCTTGATGGTTCTATGGTTCACACTCTGGATGGTTCAGACTCTGATGGTTCAGACTCTTGATGGTTCTATGGTTCAGACTCTGATGGTTCAGACTCTTGATGGTTCTATGGTTGAGACTCTGGATGGTTCAGACTCTGATGGTTCAGACTCTTGATGGTTCTATGGTTCAGACTCTGATGGTTCAGACTCTTGATGGTTCTACGGTTCAGACTCTGGATGGTTCTATGGTTCAGACTCTGATGGTTCAGACTCTTGATGGTTCTATGGTTCAGACTCTGGATGGTTCTATGGTTCAGACTCTGATGGTTCAGACTCTTGATGGTTCTATGGTTGAGACTCTGGATGGTTCAGACTCTTGATGGTTCTATGGTTCAGACTCTGATGGTTCAGACTCTTGATGGTTCTACGGTTCAGACTCTGGATGGTTCTATGGTTCAGACTCTGGATGGTTCAGACTCTTGATGGTTCAATGGTTCAGACTCTGATGGTTCAGACTCTTGATGGTTCTATGGTTCTGACTCTTGATGGTTCACACTCTGGATGGTTCAGATTCTGATGGTTCTATGGTTGAAACTCTGGATGGTTCAGACTCTTGATGGTTCTATGGTTCAGACTCTTGATGGTTCTATGGTTGAGACTCTGGATGGTTCAGACTCTTAATGGTTCTATGGTTCAGACTCTGGATGGTTCTATGGTTCAGACTCTGGATGGTTCAGACTCTTGATGGTTCTATGGTTCAGACTCTGATGGTTCAGACTCTTGATGGTTCTATGGTTCAGACTCTGATGGTTCAGACTCTTGATGGTTCTATGGTTCAGACTCTTGATGGTTCACACTCTGGATAGTTCACACTCTGGATGGTTCAGACTCTGGATGGTTCTATGGTTCAGACTCTGATGGTTCAGACTCTTGATGGTTCTATGGTTCAGACTCTTAACGGTTCACACTCTGGATGGTTCAGACTCTGGACGGGTCAGACTCTGGATGGTTCTATGGTTCAGACTCTGATGGTTTAGACTCCGGATGGTTCAGATTCTGGATTGTTCAGACTCTGGATGGTTCTATGGTTCAGACTCTAATGGTTCAGACTCTGATGGTTCAGACTCTTGATGGTTATATGGTTCAGACTCTGGATGGTTCTATGGTTCAGACTCTTGATGGTTCTATGGTTCAGACTCTGGATGGTTCAGATTCTTGATGGTTCTATGGTTAAGACTCTGATGGTTCAGACTCTTGATGGTTCTATGGTTCACACTCTGATGGTTCAGACTCTTGATGGTTCTATGGTTCACACTCTGGATGGTTCAGACTCTGATGGTTCAGACTCTTGATGGTTCTATGGTTCACACTCTGATGGTTCAGACTCTTGATGGTTCTATGGTTGAGACTCTGGATGGTTCAGACTCTTGATGGTTCTATGGTTCAGACTCTGATGGTTCAGACTCTTGATGGTTCTACGGTTCAGACTCTGGATGGTTCTATGGTTCAGACTCTGGATGGTTCAGACTCTTGATGGTTCTATGGTTCAGACTCTGATGGTTCAGACTCTTGATGGTTCTATGGTTCAGACTCTTGATGGTTCACACTCTGGATGGTTCAGATTCTGATGGTTCTATGGTTGAGACTCTGGATGGTTCAGACTCTTGATGGTTCTATGGTTCAGACTCTTGATGGTTCTATGGTTGAGACTCTGGATGGTTCAGACTCTTAATGGGATGGTTCAGACTCTGGATGGTTCTATGGTTCAGACTCTGGATGGTTCAGACTCTTGATGGTTCTATGGTTCAGACTCTGATGGTTCAGACTCTTGATGGTTCTACGGTTCAGACTCTGGATGGTTCTATGGTTCAGACTCTGATGGTTCAGACTCTTGATGGTTCTATGGTTGAGACTCTGGATGGTTCAGACTCTTGATGGTTCTATGGTTCAGACTCTTGATGGTTCTATGGTTGAGACTCTGGATGGTTCAGACTCTTGATGGTTTCTATGGTTCTATGGTTCAGACTCTGATGGTTCAGACTCTTGATGGTTCTATGGTTCAGACTCTGGATGGTTCTATGGTTCAGACTCTGGATGGTTCAGACTCTTGATGGTTCAATGGTTCAGACTCTGATGGTTCAGACTCTTGATGGTTCTATGGTTCTGACTCTTGATGGTTCACACTCTGGATGGTTCAGATTCTGATGGTTCTATGGTTGAGACTCTGGATGGTTCAGACTCTTGATGGTTCTATGGTTCAGACTCTTGATGGTTCTATGGTTGAGACTCTGGATGGTTCAGACTCTTAATGGTTCTATGGTTCAGACTCTGGATGGTTCTATGGTTCAGACTCTGGATGGTTCAGACTCTTGATGGTTCTATGGTTCAGACTCTGATGGTTCAGACTCTTGATGGTTCTATGGTTCAGACTCTGATGGTTCAGACTCTTGATGGTTCTATGGTTCAGACTCTTGATGGTTCACACTCTGGATAGTTCACACTCTGGATGGTTCAGACTCTGGATGGTTCTATGGTTCAGACTCTGATGGTTCAGACTCTTGATGGTTCTATGGTTCAGACTCTTAACGGTTCACACTCTGGATGGTTCAGACTCTGGACGGTTCAGACTCTGGATGGTTCTATGGTTCAGACTCTGATGGTTTAGACTCCGGATGGTTCAGATTCTGGATTGTTCAGACTCTGGATGGTTCTATGGTTCAGACTCTGATGGTTCAGACTCTGATGGTTCAGACTCTTGATGGTTATATGGTTCAGACTCTGGATGGTTCTATGGTTCAGACTCTTGATGGTTCTATGGTTCAGACTCTGGATGGTTCAGATTCTTGATGGTTCTATGGTTAAGACTCTGATGGTTCAGACTCTTGATGGTTCTATGGTTCACACTCTGATGGTTCAGACTCTTGATGGTTCTATGGTTCAGACTCTGGATGGTTCAGACTCTGATGGTTCAGACTCTTGATGGTTCTATGGTTCACACTCTGATGGTTCAGACTCTTGATGGTTCTGGTTGAGACTCTGGATGGTTCAGACTCTGGATGGTGGTTCAGACTCGTTTGATGGTTCTATGGTTCAGACTCTGATGGTTCAGACTGGATGGTTCTGATGTTCTATGGTTCAGACTCTGATGGTTCTATGTTCAGACTCTGATGTTCAGACTCTTGATGGTTCTATGGTTTCAGACTCTGGATTCTGATGGTTCAGACTCTTGATGGTTCTATGGTTCATGGAGATCTTGATGGTTCTATGGTTCACTCTGGATGGTTCAGACTCTTGATGGTTCTATGGTTGAGACTCTGGATGGTTCAGACTCTTGATGGTTCTCATGGTTCAGACTCTTGATGGTTCTATGGTTGAGACTCTGGATGGATGGTTCAGACTCTTGGATGGTTCTATGGTTCAGACTCTGGATGGGTTCTATGGTTTCAGACTCTGATGGTTCAGACTCTGATGGTTCTATGGTTCAGACTTGATGGTTCAGACTTTGGTTCTATGGTTCATGACTCTGATGGGTCAGACTCTGATGGTCTATGGTTCAACTCTTGATGGTTCACTCTGGATGGTTCAGACTCTGGATGGTTCAGACTCTTGGATGGTTCTATGGTTCAGACTCTGATGGTTCAGACTCTTGATGGTTCTATGGTTCTGGACTCTTGATGTTCAGACTCTGGATCTATGGTTCAGACTCTGGATGGTTCTGGATGGTTCTGGATGGTTCTATGGTTCAGACTCTGATGGTTTCTCGGATGGTTCAGACTCTGGATGGTTCAGACTCTTGATGGTTCTATGGTTCAGACTCTGGATGGTTCAGACTCTGATGGATGGTTCAGACTCTTGATGGTTCAGACTCTATGGTTCAGACTCTGGATGATGGTTCTATGGTTCAGACTCTTGATGGTTCTGGATGGTTCAGACTCTGATGGTTCAGATTCTTGATGGTTCTATGGTTAAGACTGGATGGTTCAGACTCTTGATGGTTCTATGGTTCACACTCTGATGGTTCAGACTCTTGATGGTTCTATGGTTCAGACTCTGGATGGTTCAGACTCTGGATGGTTCAGACTCTTGATGGTTCTATGGTTCACACTCTGATGGTTCAGACTCTTGATGGTTTCTATGGTGGTTGAGACTCTGGATGGTTCAGACTCTGGATGGTTCAGACTCTTGATGGTTCTATGGTTCAGACTCTGATGGTTCAGACTCTTGATGGTTCTTGGTTCTGGATGGTTTCTATGGTTCAGACTCTGGATGGTTCTGGATGGTTCAGACTCTGATGGTTCAGACTCTTGATGGTTCTATGGTTCAGACTCTTGATGGTTCAGACTCTCTGATGGTTCTATGGTTCAGACTCTTGATGGTTCACACTCTGGATGGTTCAGATTCTGATGGTTCAGACTCTGGATGGTTCAGACTCTGGATGGTTCAGACTCTGGATTGTTCAGACTCTGGATGGTTCTATGGTTCAGACTCTGATTGGTTCAGACTCTGATGGTTCAGACTCTGATGGTTCAGACTCTTGATGGTTCTATGGTTCAGACTCTGGATGGTTCATATTCTTGATGGTTCTATGGTTAAGACTCTGATGGTTCAGACTCTTGATGGTTCTATGGTTCACACTCTGATGGTTCAGACTCTTGATGGTTCTATGGTTCAGACTCTGGATGGTTCAGACTCTGATGGTTCTTCTGATGGTTCTATGGTTCAGACTCTGGATGGTTGACTCTTGATGGTTCTATGGGTCAGACTCTGATGGTTCTATGGTTGAGACTCTGGATGGTTCAGACTCTTAATGGTTCTATGGTTCAGACTCTGGATGGTTCTATGGTTCAGACTCTGGATGGTTCAGACTCTTGATGGTTCTATGGTTCAGACTCTGATGGTTCAGACTCTGATGGTTCAGACTCTTGATGGTTCTATGGTTCAGACTCTTGATGGTTCACACTCTGGATGGTTCAGACTCTGGATGGTTCAGACTCTGGACTCTTGATGGTTCTATGGTTCAGACTCTGATGGTTCAGACTCTGATGGTTCTATGGTTCAGACTCTTAACGTTTCACACTCTGGATGGTTCAGACTCTGGATGGTTCAGACTCTGGATGGTTCTATGGTTCAGACTCTGATGGTTTAGACTCCGGATGGTTCAGATTCTGGATTGTTCAGACTCTGGATGGTTCTATGGTTCAGACTCTGATGGTTCAGACTCTGATGGTTCAGACTCTGATGGTTCTATGGTTGAGACTCTGGATGGTTCAGACTCTTGATGGTTCTATGGTTCAGACTCTTGATGGTTCTATGTTGAGACTCTGGATGGTTCAGACTCTTAATGGTTTCTATGGTTCAGACTCTGGATGGTTCTATGGTTCAGACTCTGGATGGTTCAGACTCTTGATGGTTCTATGGTTCAGACTCTGATGGTTCAGACTCTGATGGTTCAGACTCTTGATGGTTCTATGGTTCAGACTCTTGATGGTTCACACTCTGGATGGTTCACACTCTGGATGGTTCAGACTCTGGATGGTTCTATGGTTCAGACTCTGATGGTTCAAACTCTTGATGGTTCTATGGTTCAGACTCTCTTAACGTTTCACAGACTCTGGATGGTTCAGACTCTGGATGGTTCAGACTCTGGATGGATGGTTCTATGGTTCAGACTCTGATGGTTTAGACTCTCGGATGGTTCAGATTCTGGATTGGTTCAGACTCTGGATGGTTCTATGGTTCAGACTCTGATGGTTCAGACTCTGATGGTTCAGACTCTTGATGGTTCTAGGATGGTTCAGACTCTGGATGGTTCAGATCTCTGGTTCAGACTCTTGATGGTTCTATGGTTCAGACTCTGATGGTTCAGACTCTTGATGGTTCTATGGTTCAGACTCTGGATGGTTCAGACTCTGATGGTTCAGACTCTTGATGGTTCTATGGTTCAGACTCTGGATGGTTCAGACTCTGATGGTTCAGACTCTTGATGGTTCTATGGTTCAGACTCTGATGGTTCAGACTCTTGATGGTTCTATGGTTGAGACTCTGGATGGTTCAGACTCGTGATGGTTCTATGGTTCAGACTCTTAACGTTTCACACTCTGGATGGTTCAGACTCTGGATGGTTCAGACTCTGGATGGTTCTATGGTTCAGACTCTGATGGTTTAGACTCCGGATGGTTCAGATTCTGGATTGTTCAGACTCTGGATGGTTCTATGGTTCAGACTCTGATGGTTCAGACTCTGATGGTTCAGACTCTTGATGGTTCTATGGTTGAGACTCTGGATGGTTCAGACTCTTGATGGTTCTATGGTTCAGACTCTTGATGGTTCTATGGTTGAGACTCTGGATGGTTCAGACTCTTAATGGTTCTATGGTTCAGACTCTGGATGGTTCTATGGTTCAGACTATGGATGGTTCAGACTCTTGATGGTTCTATGGTTCAGACTCTGATGGTTCAGACTCTGATGGTTCAGACTCTTGATGGTTCTATGGTTCAGACTCTTGATGGTTCACACTCTGGATGGTTCACACTCTGGATGGTTCAGACTCTGGATGGTTCTATGGTTCAGACTCTGATGGTTCAAACTCTTGATGGTTCTATGGTTCAGACTCTTAACGTTTCACACTCTGGATGGTTCAGACTCTGGATGGTTCAGACTCTGGATGGTTCTATGGTTCAGACTCTGATGGTTTAGACTCCGGATGGTTCAGTTCAGATTCTGGATGTTCAGACTCTGGATGGTTCTATGGTTCAGACTCTGATGGTTCAGACTCTGATGGTTCAGACTCTTGATGGTTCTATGGTTCAGACTCTGGATGGTTCTATGGTTCAGACTCTTGATGGTTCTATGGTTCAGACTCTTGATGGTTCTATGGTTCAGACTCTGGATGGTTCAGATTCTTGATGGTTCTATGGTTAGACTCTGATGGTTCAGACTCTGATGGTTCTATGGTTCTATGGTTCAGACTCTGATGGTTCAGACTCTTGATGGTTCTATGGTTCAGACTCTGGATGGTTCAGACTCTGATGGTTCAGACTCTTGATGGTTCTATGGTCTGATGGTTCAGACTCTGATGGTTCAGACTCATGGTTCTGATGGTTCAGACTCTTGATGGTTCTATGGTTGAGACTCTGGATGGTTCAGACTCGTGATGGTTCTATGGTTCAGACTCTTGATGGTTCTATGTTCAGACTGATGGTTCAGACTCTGATGGTTCTATGGTTCAGACTCTTCAGACTCTGATGGTTCTATGGTTCAGACTCTGGATGGTTCTATGGTTCAGACTCTGGATGGTTCAGACTCTTGATGGTTCTATGGTTCAGACTCTGATGGTTCAGACTCTTGATGGTTCTATGGTTCAGACTCTTGATGGTTCACACTCTGGATGGTTCAGATTCTGATGGTTCAGACTGGATGGTTCGACTCTGGATGGTTCAGACTCGATGGTTCAGACTCTGGATGGTTCTTTCTATGGTTCAGACTCTGATGGTTCAGACTCTGGATGGTTCTATGGTTCAGACTCTGATGGTTCAGACTCTTGATGGTTCTATGGTTCAGACTCTGGATGGTTCAGATTCTTGATGGTTCTATGGTTAAGACTCTGATGGTTCAGACTCTTGATGGTTCTATGGTTCAGACTCTGAGATGGTTCAGACTCTGATGGTTCTATGGTCAGACTCTTATGGTTCAGACTCTGGATGGTTCAGACTCTTGATGGTTCTATGGTTCAGACTCTGGATGGTTCAGACTCTTGATGGTTCTATGGTTCAGACTCTTGATGGTTTCTATGGTTTGAGACTCTGGATGGTTCAGACTCTTGATGGTTCTTGGTTCATGGTTCAGACTCTGGATGGTTCAGACTCTTGGATGGTTCTATGGTTAGACTCTGATGGTTCAGAGGATGGTTCTATGGTTCAGACTCTGGATGGTTCAGACTTGATGGTTTCTGATGGTTCAGACTCTTGATGGTTCAGATGGTTACTCTGGATGGTTCAGACTCTGGATGGTTCTATGGTTAAGACTCTGATGGTTCAGACTCTTGATGGTTCTATGGTTCACACTGGATGGTTCAGAGGACTCAGACTCTGATGGTTCTATGGTTCAGACTTATGGTTGGATGGTTCAGACTCTGGATGGTTCAGACTCTGATGGTTCAGACTCTTGATGGTTCTATGGTTGAGACTCTGGATGGTTCAGACTCTTGATGGTTCTATGGTTCAGACTCTTGATGGTTCTATGGTTGAGACTCTGGATGGTTCAGACTCTTAATGGTTCTATGGTTCAGACTCTGGATGGTTCTATGGTTCAGACTCTGGATGGTTCAGACTCTTGATGGTTCTATGGTTCAGACTATGATGGTTCAGACTCTGATGGTTCAGACTCTTGATGGTTCTATGGTTCAGATCAGACTCTGATGGTTCACACTCTGGATGGTTTCAGACTTGGATGGTTCAGACTCTGGATGGTTCTATGGTTCAGACTCTTGATGGTTTCAGACTCTGGATGGTTCATGGATGGTTCTGGATGGTTCAGACTCTGGATGGTTCTATGGTTCAGACTCTGATGGTTCAGACTCTTGATGGTTCTATGGTTCAGACTCTGGATGGTTCTATGGTTCAGACTCTTGATGGTTCTATGGTTCAGACTCTGGATGGTTCAGATTCTTGATGGTTCTATGGTTAGAGACTCTGATGGTTCAGACTCTTGATGGTTCTATGGTTCACACTCTGATGGTTCAGTTCAGACTCTTGATGGTTCTATGGTTCAGACTCTGGATGGTTCAGACTCTGATGGTTCAGACTCTTGATGGTTCTATGGTTTACACTCTGATGGTTCAGACTCTTGATGGTTCTATGGTTGAGACTCTGGATGGTTCAGACTCGTGATGGTTCTATGGTTCAGACTCTTGATGGTTCTATGGTTGAGACTCTGGATGGTTCAGACTCTTGATGGTTCTATGGTTCAGACTCTGATGGTTCAGACTCATGATGGTTCTATGGTTCAGACTCTGGATGGTTCTATGGTTCAGACTCTGGATGGTTCAGACTCTTGATGGTTCTATGGTTCAAGACTCTGATGGTTCAGACTCTTGATGGTTCTATGGTTCAGACTCTTGATGGTTCACACTCTGGATGGTTCAGATTCTGATGGTTCAGACTTGGATGGTTCAGACTCTGGATGTTCAGATCTGGATGGTTCAGACTCTGATGGTTCTATGGTTCAGACTCTGATGTTCAGACTCTGATGGTTCAGACTCTGGATGGTTCAGACTCTGATGGTTCTATGGTTCAGACTCTGATGGTTCAGACTCTGATGGTTCTATGGTTCAGACTCTGATGGTTCAGACTCTTGATGGTTCTGATGGTTGGATGGTTCAGACTCTTGATGGTTCAGACTCTTGATGGGACTCTCTGATGGTTCAGACTCTGGATGGTTCAGACTCTGATGGTTCAGACTCTTGATGGTTCTATGGTTGAGACTCTGGATGGTTCAGATTTGATGGATGGTTCAGACTCTATGGTTCATGGAGACTCTGATGGTTCTTGATGGTTCTATGGTTCAGACTCGGATGGTTCTATGGTTCAGACTCTGGATGGTTCAGACTCTTGATGGTTCTATGGTTTCAGACTCTGATGGTTCAGACTCTTGATGGTGGTCTGATGGTTCAGACTCTGGATGGTTCACACTCTGGATGGTTCAGACTCTGGATGGTTCTATGGTTCAGACTCTGATGGTTCAGACTCTTGATGGTTCTATGGTTCAGACTCTTGACGGTTCACACTCTGGATGGTTCAGACTCTGGATGGTTCTATGGTTCAGACTCTGATGGTTTAGACTCCGGATGGTTCAGATTCTGGATTGTTCAGACTCTGGATGGTTCTATGGTTCAGACTCTGATGGTTCAGACTCTGATGGTTCAGACTCTTGATGGTTCTATGGTTCAGACTCTGGATGGTTCTATGGTTCAGACTCTTGATGGTTCTATGGTTCAGACTCTGGATGGTTCAGATTCTTGATGGTTCTATGGTTAAGACTCTGATGGTTCAGACTCTTGATGGTTCTATGGTTCAGACTCTTGATGGTTCTATGGTTCAGACTCTGGATGGTTCAGATTCTTGATGGTTCTATGGTTAAGACTCTGATGGTTCAGACTCTTGATGGTTCTATGGTTCAGACTCTGATGGTTCAGACTCTTGATGGTTCTATGGTTCAGACTCTGGATGGTTCAGACTCTGATGGTTCAGACTCTTGATGGTTCTATGGTTCACACTCTGATGGTTCAGACTCTTGATGGTTCTATGGTTCATACTCTGGATGGTTCAGACTCTGATGGTTCAGACTCTTGATGGTTCTATGGTTCAGACTCTGTATGGTTCAGACTCTTGATGGTTCTCTGGTTCAGACTCTTGATGGTTCTATGGTTCAGACTCTGGATGGTTCAGACTCTTGATGGTTCTATGGTTCAGACTCTGGATGGTTCTATTGTTCAGACTCTGGATGGTTCAGACTCTTGATGGTTCTATGGTTCAGACTCCGATGGTTCAGACTCTTGATGGTTCTATGGTTCAGACACTGGATGGTTCAGACTCTGGATGGTTCTATTGTTCAGACTCTGGATGGTTCAGACTCTTGATGGTTCTATGGTTCAGACTCCGGATGGTTCAGATTCTGATGGTTCAGACTCTGGATGGTTCAGACTCTGGATGGTTCAGACTCTTGATGGGTCTATGGTTCAGACTCTGGATGGTTCAGACTCTGATGGTTTAGACTCTTGATGGTTCTATGGTTGAGACTCTGTATGGTTCAGACTCTTGATGGTTCTATGGTTCAGACTCTTGATGGTTCTATGGTTGAGACTCTGGATGGTTCAGACTCTTGATGGTTCTATGGTTCAGACTCTGGATGGTTCAGACTCTTGATGATTCTATGGTTCAGACTCTGATGGTTCAGACTCTTGATGGTTCTATGGTTCAGACTCTTGACGGTTCACACTCTGGATGGTTCACACTCTGGATGGTTCAGACTCTGGATGGTTCTATGGTTCAGACTCTGATGGTTCAGATTTGATGGTTCTATGGTTCAGACTCTTGACGGTTCACACTCTGGATGGTTCAGACTCTGGATGGTTCAGAGTCTGGATGGTTCAATGGTTCAGACTCTTGATGGTTCAGACTCTTGATGGTTCTATGGTTCAGACTCTTGATGGTTCTATGGTTCAGACTCTGGATGGTTCAGACTCTGGATGGTTCTATGGTTCAGACTCTTGATGGTTCTATGGTTCAGACTCTGGATGGTTCAGACTCTGGATTGTTCAGACTCTGGATGGTTCTATGGTTCAGACTCTGATAGTTCAGACTCTAGTTGGTTCAGACCCTGATGGTTCAGACTCTTGATGGTTCTATGGTTCAGACTCTGGATGGTTCAGACTCTTGATGGTTCTATGGTTCAGACTCTTGATGGTTCTATGGTTCAGACTCTGGATGGTTCAGACTCTGGATGGTTCAGACTCTGGATTGTTCAGACTCTGGATGGTTCTATGGTTCAGACTCTGGATGGTTCAGACTCTGGATGGTTCAGACTCTGGATGGTTCAGACTCTGGATGGTTCAGACTCTTGTCGGTCTTGTTGCAGGGAAAAAACGCAGCTCACTCCTGACTTGTCCATGATCTTGTTTGGGTTTTTGTTCATAGGTTTTTTTTGTTGTTTTGTTTTATTTTCTTGATCTTTATTCTATTTTATTTTACTTTAACAGATATTAAGGCTAATGTTTGCTTAATATTTTAAATTGATATTTTTTGTCAAAACTGCTGCAGAATATCAACAAAAATGTGAATTATAAAAAAAGACACTAACTGTTTTAAAGCTGTTATGTGAATGAAGTTTTGATTATCGTTCAGGTATGAAGAGCTCTGATTGGCTAAGGAGCCTCAGCAGCTCCTCCTGCTGGTTGGAGGATGTAACTGCAGCTCAGATGAAGATCCTGGACGTCTGAATCCTTAGAGCAGATGTCCTCCAACAACACTGCAGCCAAGCCTGAGAACAGGAAGCTCTGAGAACAGGAAGCTCTGAGAACAGGAAGTACCGCCCAGCAGGAAACAGGAAGGAGGAAATGAGGTGAGGGAAGAGGAAATGAGCGACTGTGGGACCACAGCTGGACTTTAACTAGACAGACTGGAACCAACTGAAACAGAACCAGATCCTGGAGGTCCCAGGTTCTTCTCCTGGTTCTTACAGATTTAGATCTACACTAATCATATGTGCGCATTTATTAGAACATATATACAGTTATATGTATTTTATTTGAAACGTATATCACACATTACCTGTCAAATGATATACTTAAATATCTCTGTATCTACTTTAAGTGAAATATGTTGTATTATTATTATAAAACAGGTGTGGGACTCTGTGGTTCAGACCCTTGATGGTTCAGACTCCGGATGGTTCAGACTCTTGATAGTTAAGACTCTTGATGGTCCAGACTCTGGATGGTTCAGACTCTTGATGGTTCAGACCCTTGATGGTTCTATAGTTTAGACTCTGGATGGTTCAGACTCTTGATGGTTCAGACTCTTGATGGTTCGGTCTCCGGATGCTTCAGACTCTTGATGAACAATGTTCAGGGACGTCTCCATCCAGATGTTCAGGGACGTCTCCAGACAGATGTTCAGGGCAACTCCAGACAGATGTTCAGGGACGCCTCCAAACAGATGTTCAGGGACGTCTCCATCCAGATGTTCAGGGACGCCACCAGACAGATGTTCAGGGACCCCTCTAGGCAGATGTTCAGAGAAGTCTCCAGACAGATGTTTAGGGACGCCTCCAGATAGATGTTCAGGGACGCCTCCAGACAGAAGTTCAGGGACGCCTCCATCCAGATGTTCAGGGACGCCTCCATCCAGATGTTCAGGGACATCTCCAGACAGATGTTCAGGGCAACCCATCCAGATGTTCAGGGACGTCTCCAGACAGATGTTCAGGGACGTCTCCAGTCAGATGTTCAGGGACGCCTCCATCCAGATGCTCAGGGATATCTCCATCCAGATGTTCAGGGACGTCTCCAGACAGATGTTCAGGGACGTCTCCAGACAGATGTTCAGGGATGCCTCCAGTCGAATGTTCAGGGACGTCTCCATCCAGATGTTCAGGGACGTCTCCAGACAGATGTTCAGGGATGCCTCCATCCAGATGTTCAGGGACGTTTCCAGACAGATGTTCAGGGATGCCTCCATCCAGATGTTCAGGGCGCCTCCATCCAGATGTTCAGGGACGTCTCCATCCAGATGTTCAGGGACTTCTCCATCCAGATGTTCAGGGACGTCTCCAGACAGATGTTCAGGGACGTCTCCAGACAGATCTTCAGGGACGTCTCCAGACAGATGTTCAGGGACGCCTCCATCCAGATCTTCAGGGACGTCTCCATCCAGATCTTCAGGGACGTCTCCAGACAGATGTTCAGGGACGCCTCCATCCAGATGTTCAGGGACGCCTCCATCCAGATGTTCAGGGACGTCTCCAGACAGATGTTCAGGGACGTCTCCAGACAGATGTTCAGGGACGTCTCCAGACAGATGTTCAGGGACGTCTCCAGACAGATGTTCAGAGATGCCTCTATCCAGATGTTCAGGGACTCCTCCATCCAGATGTTCAGGGACGCCTCCATTAAGATGTTCAGGGACGTCTCCATCCAGATGTTCAGGGACGTCTCCAGACATATGTTCCTCCAGTCTTACCTGGTTGGACCCAACCTTCCTCAGACATAAACCATCACTCTTGAGATTAAAGTGTGACTGGACGTCTCTGAGGGGACGTCTCTTACCCACCAGAACCAACCACCAGACAGATGTTCAAGGCCTTCTCCATCCAGATGTTCATAGACGCCTCCATACAGATGTTCAGGGACGTCTCCAGACAGATGTTCAGGGACGTCTCCAGTCAGATGTTCAGGGACGTCTCCAGACAGATGTTCAGGGACTTCTCCATCCAGATGTTCAGGGACGCCTCCATCCAGATGTTCAGGGACGCCTCCAGACAGATGTTCAGGGACGCCTCCATCCAGATGTTCAGGGAGGCCTCCAGACAGATGTTCAGGGGCGTCTCCAGACAGATGTTCAGGGGCGTCTCCAGACAGATGTTCAGGGACGTTTCCATCCAGATCTTCAGGGACGTCTCCAGACAGATGTTCAGGGACGTCTCCAAACCGATGTTCAGGGACGTCTCCAGACAGATGTTCAGGGACGTCTCCAGACAGATGTTCAGGGACGTCTCCAGACAGATGTTCAGGGACGTCTCCAGACAGATGTTCAGGGACGCCTCCATCCAGATGTCCAGGGACGTCTCCAGACAGATGTTCAGTGACGCCTCCATCCAGATGTTCAGGGACGTCTCCAGACAGATGTTCAGGGATGTCTCCAGACAGATATTCAGGGACGTTTCCCTCCAGATCTTCAGGGACGTCTCCAGACAGATGTTCAGGGATGCCTCCATCCAGATGTTCAGGGACGTCTCCAGACAGATGTTCAGGGACGTCTCCAGACAGATGTTCAGGGACGTCTCCATCCAGATGTTCAGGGACACCTCCAGTCAGATGTTCAGGGACGTCTCCAGACAGATGTTCAGGGACGTCTCCAGACAGATGTTCAGGGATTTCTCCATCCAAATGTTCAGGGACGTCTCCAGACAGATATTCAGGGACGTCTCCAGACAGATGTTCAGGGATGTCTCCAGACAGATGTTCAGGGACGTCTCCAGACAGATGTTCAGGGACGCCTTCATCCAGATGTTCAGGGATGTTTCCATCCAGATCTTCAGGGACGTCTCCAGACAGATGTTCAGGGACGTTTCCAGACAGATGTTCAGGGACGCCTTCATCCAGAGCTTCAGGGATGTCTCCATCCAGATTTTCAGGGACGTCTCCAGACAGATGTTCAGGGACGCCTCTATCCATATGTTCAGGGATGCCTCCATCCAGATGTTCAGGGACGCCTCCATCCAGATGTTCAAGGACGTCTCCATCCAGATGTTCAGGGATGTCTCCAGACAGATGTTCCTCCAGTCTGACCTGGTTGGACCCAACCGTCCTCAGACATAAACCATCACTCTGGAGACTAAAGTGTGACTGGACGTCTCTGAGGGGACGTCTCTAACCCACCAGAACCCACCAGAACCAACCACCAGAGCCTAACCAGAACCCAACCACCAGAACCCAACCACCAGAGCCTAACCAGAACCCAACCAGAACCCACCAGAACCAGGTCTAGAGAAGGTCCAGGTCTAGAGGGGTCTAGATCTTTTTCTCGATGTTTAAACTATCACGACACAACTGAGCTGACACCATGTGATCTGGTTCAGGTTCTAGCTCTGGTCCTGGTTCTGGTCCACACAGACCTAGTTACTTTGTTCGGAGTTCTGAAGAAAATCTACAGCATCAATCCATAATCAATAACTACTGATCAGTTTCCATCAGACCAACAGAACCGCTGATCACTGATCAATACTGAGCAGCTGATGACTTTCTGATCTCAACAGTCACGTGACTCTGTTTACATGTTTATTTGTTTTCAGGATGTGAAACTCGCGCAGCTCCGAACTTACCTGCGTGAACGCGCAGCATCGCTCCTCAGATCGGTCACATCCGGAGCGAAAACCAGACCGAGAGTCCAGGAGAAAACCGGCTCGAACCAACCGGACTCTTTCCTCCGAGGCTCTGTTTGAACCGACTGAACCGAGTCCGCTGCGTCTCCGCCGTCAATTACGCGACAGCCACGCCTTTACGTCCGCTCCCCTCTGTCAAAATAAAGCGCACAGCGCGGCTGCTCATCAAAGGTGTTCTCGTCACAATAAAGGCCCACAAGGAATGACGTGGATCACGTGACCAAGACAGCTGACGAGTTGGTGTCACAGCTGAACTGACGTTAAAAAAGTGTCAGAACTGAAGTTTGATTTTAACTCCACCCAGGGCAGTCGCTAGGAATTCTGGGCCCTGAAAAAATATATATATAATTTTCGGATCAATATAATCATAAAGACAGAATGCATTCTATTCCTGCAAATACATTTTCAATTAACCACTCAACAAATAGGTAGTGGGCATTTTAGTGTATTTACCAATCAAGCAATGATATGCAAAAAAACAAAGTGTCCTGGCTCAAGATAGTCCACAAGTAAATAATGAGCATTTAACTTGAATGTGCAAGTAAAACCAAGAACCCATGGAATACGTTGTTGTAAAACAAATTAAAAAAACCAAAACAAGCCTCATCTAATCTCAGTTTAATGTAGCAGTAGGTCACTGGAGTGGCTGATTAAGATCAGCTGAGACTGAAGACTCACTCCAGGAACCAATCAGAAGAGGAGGGACTTAAAGAGGTTGCGTTAAAAACAGAGACTTCAAGACTCGCTCTCCTCAGGTCACTTAAATGTGACTGTAGCTCTGGATCCTGCCCTGTGGTACAGTATGAAGTATTGTTTTACAATCTGGACAGTTTCATTGTTGGCTCATGTAGGGGTGCATGTGTGCACCCGAAGGAATGTGTATTTTAATGATTTTTAATTTTGGGTCTTTCATTTTGTTTCTTTTAGGCATGGCACTGACTGCCATTTATTTTAGTTTAGTATATAAGACTTTTAACCATTTATCTTACTGTTTAAGAATTTTAAAACTCTGTTCTCGTTTTCTAGTGTGGTGGTGGCACTGAGTCCACTTTAAAGGGTGATTTGTTTGCATGTTGAGTTTGTATCTTATTTGAAGTATGTTGGGTTTTGTTTCTTTTAGACTCTCGGTGTCCCAGACGGTGAGTGGTTGGTCTCTCAGCCATAACATGACTATCTGTCCTCTCGTTTTTCTCTGGCTTAGTTTTTATATACTTTAAAGAATAAAGACAGATGACTTGACCCACACTAACCGTTGTGGCCTCTTTAATTGAAGCTCCTGCAGACCCTCTTGGTCACACAAGTTTAAATTGGCTTGTTTGTTCAATATAAGTCTCATCAGAACTCCCAACGCCGGGAACCGTTAACGCTGGCTCCAGGTGACAGTTAACGGCTCCAAATGACAATTAACGTGGGCTCCAGGTGACAGTTAACGCTGGCTCCAGGTGACAGTTAACGGCTCCAAATGACATTTAACGTGGGCTCCAGGTGACAGTTAACGGCTCCAAATGACATTTAACGGCTCCAGGTGACAGTTAACACTGGCTCCAGGTGACAGTTAACGTGGGCTCCAGGTGAGAAATAACGGCTCCAGATGACGGTTAATGTGGGCTCCAGGTAACAGTTAATGGCTCCAGACGACAGTTAACGGCTCCAGGTGACAGTTAACGTGGGCTCCAGGTGACAGTTAACGCTGGCTCCAGGTGAGAAATAACGGCTCCAGATGACGGTTAATGTGGGCTCCAGGTAACAGTTAATGGCTCCAGATGAAAGTTAACGCTGGCTCCAGGTGACAGTTAACGGCTCCAGGTGACAGTTAACGGCTCCAGGTGAAAGTTAACGTGGGCTCCAGACGACAGTTAACGGCTCCAGACGACAGTTAACGGCTCCAGACGACAGTTAACGGCTCCAGGTGACAGTTAACGCGGGCTCCAGGTGACAGTTAACGCGGGCTCCAGGTGACAGTTAACGCGGGCTCCAGGTGACAGTTAACGCGGGCTCCAGGTAACAGTTAACGCGGGCTCCAGGTGACGGTTAACGCGGGCTCCAGACGACAGTTAACGCAGGCTCCAGACGACAGTTAACGCGGGCTCCAGGTGACAGTAACGCGGGCTCCAGGTGACAGTAACGCGGGCTCCAGGTGACAGTTAACGCGGGCTCCAGTTAACAGTTAACGCGGGCTCCAGGTGACGGTTAACGCGGGCTCCAGACGACAGTTAACGCGGGCTCCAGTTGACAGTTAACGCGGGCTCCAGGTGACAGTAACGCGGGCTCCAGGTGACAGTAACGCGGGCTCCAGGTGACAGTAACGCGGGCTCCAGGTGACAGTTAACGCTGGCTCCAGGTGACAGTTAACGCTGGCTCCAGGTGAGAAATAACGGCTCCAGATGACGGTTAACGTGGGCTCCAGGTAACAGTTAATGGCTCCAGATGAAAGTTAACGCTGGCTCCAGGTTACAGTTAACGGCTCCAGGTGACAGTTAACGGGGGCTCCAGGTGACAGTTAACGCGGGCTCCAGGTGACAGTTAACGGCTCCAGGTGACAGTTAACGCGGGCTCCAGGTGACAGTAACGCGGGCTCCAGGTGACAGTTAACGCTGGCTCCAGGTGACAGTTAACGCTGGCACCAGGTGACAGTTAACAGCTCCAGACGACAGTTAAGGGCTCCAGGTGACAGTTAACGCTGGCTCCAGACGACAGTTAACAGCTCCAGGTGACAGTTAACGCGGGCTCCAGGTGACAGTTAACCGCTGTCTCTCTGATGTCTCACAGAACCACCCCTGTCTCACTGATGTCTCACTGAACCATCCCTGTCTCACTGAAACACCCATCTTTCTAATGTCTCACAGAGCCACCCCTTTCTCACTGAACCACCAATCTCTCTAATGTCTCACAGAGCCACCCCTGTCTTAGTGATGTCTCACTGAACCACCCGTCTCACTGATGTCTCACTGAATCACCCGTCTCACTGATGTCTCACTTAACCACCCATCTCACTGATGTCTCACTTAACCACCCATCTCACTGATGTCTCTCTGAACCACCCCTATCTCACTGATGTCTCACTGAACCACCTGTCTCACTGAACCACCCCTGTCTCACTGATGTCTCACTGAACCACCTGTCTCACTGAACCACCCCTGTATCACTGATGTCTCACTGAACCACCCCTGTCTCACTGATGTCTCACAGAACCACCCATCTCACTGAACCACCCCTGTCTCACTGAACCACTGTCTCACTGATGTCTCACTGAACTACCCGTCTCACTGATGTCTCACTGAACTACCCGTTTCTCTGATGTCTCACAGAACCACCCCTGTCTCACAGAACCACCCCTGTTTCACTGATGTCTCACAGAACCACCCCTGTCTCACTGAACCACCCTGTCTCACAGAACCACCCATCTCACTGATGTCTCACTGAACCACCCGTCTCAGTGATGTCTCACTGAACCACCTGTCTCTCTGTCTCACTGAACCACCCGTCTCACTGATGTCTCAGTGAACCACCCATCTCACTGAAGCACCCGTCTCACTGATGTCTCACTGAACTACCCGTCTCTCTGATGTCTCACAGAACCACCCGTTTCACTGATGTCTCACAGAACCACCCCTGTCTTACTGAACCATCCCTGTTTCACTGATGTTTCACTGAACTACCCCTGTCTCACAGAACCACCCGTCTCACTGATGTCTCACTGAATCACCCGTCTCACTGATGTCTCACTTAACCACCCATCTCACTGATGTCTCTCTGAACCACCCCTATCTCACTGATGTCTCTCTGAACCACCCCTATCTCACTGATGTCTCACTGAACCACCTGTCTCACTGAACCACCCCTGTCTCTCTGATGTCTCACTGAACCACCCGTCTCACTGATGTCTCAGTGAACCACCCATCTCACTGAACTACCCGTCTCACTGATGTCTCACCTAACTACCCGTCTCTCTGATGTCTCACAGAACCACCCGTTTCACTGATGTCTCAAAGAACCACCCCTGTCTCACTGAACCATCCCTGTTTCACTGATGTTTCACTGAACTACCCCTGTCTCACAGAACCACCCGTCTCACTGATGTCTCACTGAACCACCCGTCTCACTGAACCACCCCTGTCTCAGTGATGTCTTACAGAACCACCTGTCTCTCTGATCTCTCACTGAACCATCTGTCTCACTGATGTCTCACTGAACCACACCTTTCTCAGTGATGTCTCACTGAACCACCCCTGTCTCACTGACGTCTCAATGAACCACCCCTGTCTCGCTGACGTCTCACTGAACCACCCATCTCTCTGATGTCTCACTGAACCACCTGTCTCACTGATGTCTCACTGAACCACCCCTGTCTCTCTGATGTCTCACTGAACCACCTGTCTCTCGGATCTCTAACTGAACCACCTGTCTCTCTGACGTCTCACTAAACCACCTCGTCTCGCTGATGTCTCACTGAACCACCCCTGTCTCTCTGATGTCTCACTGAACCACCTATCTCTCGGATCTCTCACTGAACCACCTGTCTCACTGATGTCTCACTGAACCACCCCTGTCTCACTGACGTCTCACTGGACCACCCCTGTCTCACTGATGTCTCACAGAAAAACCCCTTTCTCACTGAACCACCCCTGTCTCAAAGAACCACCCCGTCTCTCTGATGTCTCAGTGAACCACCCCTGTCTCTCTAAAATCTTACTGAACCACCCCTGTCTCACTAAACTACCCGTCTCACTGATGTCTCACTGAACCACCCCTGTCTCACTGATGCCTCACGGAACCAACCCCTCACTCACAGAACCACCCCGTCTCACTGATGTCTCACTGAACCAACCCTGTCTCACTGAACCACCCGTCTCTCTAATGTCTCACTGATGTCTCACTGAACCACCCCTGTCTCACTGACATATCACTGGACCACCCCTGTCTCACTGATGTTTCACAGAAAAACCCCTTTCTCACTGAACCACCCCTGTTTTAAAAAACCACCCCGTCTCACTGATGTCTCACTGAACCACCCCTGTCTCACTGATGCCTCACGGAACCAACCCCTCACTCACAGAACCACTCCGTCTCACTGATGTCTCACTGAACCAACCCTGTCTCACTGAACCACCCGTCTCTCTAATGTCTCACTGATGTCTCACAGAACCACCCTTGTCTCACTGATGTCTCTCTGAAACGCCCATGTCTCACAGCACCACAACTGTCTCACTGAACCACCCCTGTCTCACTGATGTCTCACTAATGTCTCAGTAAACCACCCCCATTTCACTGAACCACCCCTGTCTCACTGATGTTTCACAGAACCACCCCTGTCTCACTGATGTCTCACTGATGTCTCAGTAAACCACCCCCATTTCACTGAACCACCCGTCTCACTGATGTCTCACTGAACCACCCGTCGCACTGATGTCTCAGTGAACCACCCATCTCACTGAACTACCCGTCTCACTGATGTCTCATTGAACTACCCGTCTCTCTGATGTCTCACAGAACCACCCGTTTCACTGATGTCTCACAGAACCAGCCGTGTCTCACTGAACCATCCCTGTTTCACTGATGTTTCACTGAACTACCCCTGTCTCACAGAACCACCCGTCTCACTGATGTCTCACTGAACCACCCGTCTCACTGAACCACCCCTGTCTCAGTGATGTCTCACAGAACCACCTGTATCTCTGATCTCTCACTGAACCACCTATCTCACTGATGTCTCACTGAACCACACCTTTCTCAGTGATGTCTCACTGAACCACCCCTGTCTCACTGACGTCTCACTGAACCACCCCTGTCTCGCTGACGTCTCACTGAACCACCCGTCTCTCTGATGTCTCACTGAACCACCTGTCTCACTGATGTCTCAATGAACCACCCCTGTCTCACTGACGTCTCACTGAACCACCCCTGTCTCGCTGACGTCTCACTGAATCACCCGTCTCACTGATGTCTCACTTAACCACCCATCTCACTGATGTCTCTCTGAACCACCCCTATCTCACTGATGTCTCACTGAACCACCTGTCTCACTGATGTCTCACTGAACCACCCCAGTCTCACTGATGTCTCACTGAACCACCCCTGTCTCACTGATGCTCACTGAACCACCTCTGTCTCACTGACGTCTCACTGGACCACCCCTGTCTCACTGATGTTACACAAAAAAACCCCTTTCTCACTGAACCACCCCTGTTTTAAAGAACCACCCCGTCTCTCTGATGTCTCACTGAACCACCCCTGTCTCTCTAAAATCTTACTGAACCATCCCTGTCTTCACTAAACCACCCGTTTCACTGATGTCTCACAGAACCACCCCTGTCTTACTGAACCATCCCTGTTTCACTGATGTTTCACTGAACTACCCCTGTCTCACAGAACCACCCGTCTCACTGATGTCTCACTGAATCACCCGTCTCACTGATGTCTCACTTAACCACCCATCTCACTGATGTCTCTCTGAACCACCCCTATCTCACTGATGTCTCTCTGAACCACCCCTATCTCACTGATGTCTCACTGAACCACCTGTCTCACTGAACCACCCCTGTCTCTCTGATGTCTCACTGAACCACCCGTCTCAATGAACCACCCCTGTATCACTGATGTCTCACTGAACCACCCCTGTCTCACTGATGTCTCACAGAACCACCCATCTCACTGAACCACCCCTGTCTCACTGAACCACTGTCTCACTGATGTCTCACTGAACTACCCGTCTCACTGATGTCTCACTGAACTACCCGTTTCTCTGATGTCTCACAGAACCACCCCTGTCTCACAGAACCACCCCTGATTCACTGATGTCTCACAGAACCACCCCTGTCTCACTGAACCACCCTGTCTCACAAAACCACCCATCTCACTGATGTCTCACTGAACCACCCGTCTCAGTGATGTCTCACTGAACCACCTGTCTCTCTGATGTCTCACTGAACCACCCGTCTCACTGATGTCTCAGTGAACCACCCATCTCACTGAACTACCCGTCTCACTGATGTCTCACCTAACTACCCGTCTCTCTGATGTCTCACAGAACCACCCGTTTCACTGATGTCTCAAAGAACCACCCCTGTCTCACTGAACCATCCCTGTTTCACTGATGTTTCACTGAACTACCCCTGTCTCACAGAACCACCCGTCTCACTGATGTCTCACTGAACCACCCGTCTCACTGAACCACCCCTGTCTCAGTGATGTCTCACAGAACCACCTGTATCTCTGATCTCTCACTGAACCACCTATCTCACTGATGTCTCACTGAACCACACCTTTCTCAGTGATGTCTCACTGAACCACCCCTGTCTCACTGACGTCTCACTGAACCACCCCTGTCTCGCTGACGTCTCACTGAACCACCCGTCTCTCTGATGTCTCACTGAACCACCTGTCTCACTGATGTCTCAATGAACCACCCCTGTCTCACTGATGTCTCACTGAACCACCCCTGTCTCGCTGACGTCTCACTGAATCACCCGTCTCACTGATGTCTCACTTAACCACCCATCTCACTGATGTCTCTCTGAACCACCCCTATCTCACTGATGTCTCACTTAACCAACCATCTCACTGATGTCTCTCTGAACCACCCCTATCTCACTGATGTCTCACTGAACCACCTGTCTCACTGATGTCTCACTGAACCACCCCAGTCTCACTGATGTCTCACTGAACCACCCCTGTCTCACTGATGTCTCACTGAACCACCTCTGTCTCACTGACGTCTCACTGGACCACCCCTGTCTCACTAATGTCTCACAAAAAAACCCCTTTCTCACTGAACCACCCTGTTTAAAGAACCACCCCGTCTCTCTGATGTCTCACTGAACCACCCCTGTCTCTCTAAAATCTTACTGAACCATCCCTGTCTTACTAAACCACCCGTTTCACTGATGTCTCACAGAACCACCCCTGTCTCACTGAACCATCCCTGTTTCACTGATGTTCTCACTGAACTACCCCTGTCTCACAGAACAACACCCGTCTCACTGATGTCTCACTGAACCACCCGTCTCACTGATGTCTCACTTGAAACCACCCATCTCACTGATGTCTCTCTGAACCACCCCTATCTCACTGATGTCTCTCTGAACCACCCCTATCTCACTGTGTCTCACTGAACCACCCTGTCTCACTGAACCACCCCTGTCTCTCACTGACTGTCTCACTGAACCACCCTGTCTCACTGAACCACCCCCTGTCTTCACTGATGTCTCACTGAACCACCCCTGTCTCACTGATGTCTCACAGAACCACCCATCTCACTGAACCACCCCTGTCTCACTGAACCACTGTCTCACTGATGTCTCACTGAAACCACCCGTCTCACTGTCTCATGTCTCACTGAACTACCCGTTCTCTCTGATGTCTCACAGAACCACCCCTGTCTCACAGAACCACCCCTGTTTCACTGATGTCTCACAGAACCACCCCCCTGTCTCACTGAACCACCCTGTCTCACAGAACCACCCATCTCACTGATGTCTCACTGAACCACCCGTCTCAGTGATGTCTCACTGAACCACCTGTCTCTCTGATGTCTCACTGAACCACCCCTCACTGATGTCTCAGTGAACCACCATCTCACTGAACTACCCGTCTCACTGATGTCTCACCTAAACTACCCCGTCTCTCTGATGTCTCACAGAACCACCCTGTCTCTCACTGATGTCTCACTGAACCACCCCTGTCTCACTGAACCATCCCTGTCTCACACTGATGTTCTCACTGAAACCACCCCTGTCTCACAGAACCACCCTGTCTCACTGATGTCTCACTGAACCACCCGTCTCACTGAACCACCCCTGTCTCAGTGATGTCTTACAGAACCACCTGTCTCTCTGATCTCTCACTGAAACCACCTGTCTCACTGATGTCTCACTGAACCACCACCTGTCTCACTGATGTCTCACTGAACCACCCCCTGTCTCACTGACTCACTGTCTCACTGAACCACCCCTGTCTCTGCTGACGTTCTCACTGAACCACCCATCTCTCTGATGTCTCACTGAACCACCTGTCTCACTGAACCACCCCTGTCTCTCTGATGTCTCACTGAAACCACCTGTCTCTGATGTCTCACTGAACCACCTGTCTCTCTCTCACGTCTCACTGACCACCACCCGTCTCCTGATGTCTCTCACTGAACCACCCCTGTCTCTCTGATGTCTCACTGAACCAACCTCTCTCTGATCTCTCACTGAACCACCCTGTCTCACTGATGTCTCACTCACTGAACCACTGTCTCACTGTCTCACTGTCTCACTGAACTGTCTCACTGAACCACCCCTGTCTCACTGAACCACCCCTGTCTCACACTGAACCACCCCTGTCTCACTGTCTCACTGATGTCTCACTGAACAAACCACCCCTTTCTCACTGAACCACCCCACTGTCTCAACACTGAACCACCCCTGTCTCTCTGATGTCTCACTGAACCACCCCTGTCTCTCTCAAAATCTCTCTCACTGAACCACCTCCTGTCTCACTGAAACCACCCCTGTCTCACTGATGTCTCACTGAACCACCCCTGTCTCACTGATGTCTCACTGAACCACCCCACCCTGTCTCACAGAACCACCCCTGTCTCACTGATGTCTCACTGAACCACCCCTGTCTCACTGAACCACCCTGTCTCACTACCACCTCCTGTCTCACTGATGTCTCACTGAACCACCCCTGTCTCACTGAACTACCCGTCTCACTGATGTCTCACTGAACCACCCCTCTCTCACAGAACCACTCCTGTCTCACTGATGCCTCCCTGAACCACCCCTGTCTCACTGATGCTTCACGGAACCAACCCCTCACTCACAGAACCACCCGTCACACTGATGTCTCACTGAACCACCCCTGTCTCACTGAACCACCCGTCTCTCTAATGTCTCACTGATGTCTCACAGAATCACCCCTGTTTAACTTATGTCTCTCTGAAACGCCCATGTCTCACGAACCACCCATGTCTCACTGAACCACCCCTGTCTCACACTCACAAACCACCCCTGTCTCACTGAACCACTGTCTCACTGATGTACCACCCCTGTCCACTGACTGTCTCACTGATGTCTCAGTAAACCACCCCCATTGCACTGAACCACCCCTGTCTCACTGATGTTTCACAGAACCACCCCTGTCTCACTGATGTCTCACTGAACCACCCCTGTCTCACAGAACCACCCATGTCTCTTTGATGTCCCACTGAACCACCCCTGTCTCTCTGATGTCTCACTGAACCACCCGTCTCACTGATGTCTCAGTGAACCACCCATCTCACTGAACTACCCGTCTCACTGATGTCTCACTGAACTACCCGTCTCTCTGATGTCTCACAGAACCACCCCTGTTTCACTGATGTCTCACAGAACCACCCCTGTCTCACTGAACCATCCCTGTTTCACTGATGTCTCACTGAACTACCCCTGTCTCACAGAACCACCCGTCTCACTGATGTCTCACTGAACCACCTGTCTCACTGAACCACCCCTGTCTCAGTGATGTCTCACAGAACCACCTGTCTCTCTGATCTCTCTCTCACTGAACCACCTATCTCTCTGATCTCTCACTGAACCACCTGTCTCACTGACATCTCACTTAACCAACCCTGTCTCTCTGATGTCTCACTGAACCACCTGTCTCTCTGATGTCTCACTGAAACACCCCCATCTCACCCCTGTCTCACAGAATCACCCCTGTCTCACAGAACCACACTGTCTCGCTGATGTCTCGCAGAACCACCCTGTCTCACTGATGTTTCACAGAACCACCCGTCTCACTGATGTCTCACAGAGCCACCCCTGTCTCACTGAACCACCCCTGTCTCGCAGAACCACACTGTCTCGCTGATGTCTCGCAGAACCACCCTGTCTCACTGATGTCTCACAGAACCACCCGTCTCTCTGATGTCTCACAGAGCCACCCCTGTCTCACTGATGTCTCACTGAACCTCCCCTGTCTCACTGAACCACCCCTGTCTCGCAGAACCACCCCTGCCTGATTGATGTCTCACAGAACCACCCGTCTCACTGAACCACCCCTCTCTCTCATGTCTCACTGAACCACCCTGTCTCTCTGACTGTCTCACTAAACCACCCCTGTCTCACAGAACCACCCTGTCTCTCTGATGTCTCACTGAACCACCCCTGTCTCACAGAACCACCCCTGTCTCTCTGATGTCTCACTGAACCACCCCTGTCTCACAGAACCACCCCTGTCTCACTGATGTCTCACTGAACCACCCGTCTGTCTAATGTCTTACAGAGCCACCCCGTCTCACTGATGTCTCTCTGATGTCTCACTGAACCACCCCTGTCTCTCTGATGTCTCACTGAAACCACCCCTGTCTCACAGAACCACCCCTGTCTCTCTGATGTCTCACTGAACCACCCCTGTCTCACAGAACCACCCGTCTCTCTGATGTCTCACTGAACCACCCCTGTCTCACAGAACCACCCTGTCTCTCTGATGTCTCACTGAACCACCCCTGTCTCACAGAACCACCCCTGTCTCGCAGAACCACCCCTGTCTCACTGATGTCTCACAGAACCACCCGTCTCACTGATGTCTCACAGAGCCACCCCTGTCTCACTGATGTCTCACTGAACCTCCCCTGTCTCACTGAACCACCCCTGTCTCGCAGAACCACCCTGTCTTACTGATGTCTCGCAGAACCACCCTGTCTCACTGATGTCTCACAGAGCCACCCCTGTCTTACTGATGTCTCACTGAACCTCCCCTGTCTCACTGAACCACCCCTGTCTCGCAGAACCACCCCTGCCTCATTGATGTCTCACAGAACCACCCGTCTCACTGAACCACCCGTCTCTCTCATGTCTCACTGAACTACCCGTCTCTCTCATGTCTCACTGAACCACCCCTGTCTCATTGAACCACCCCTGTCTCACAGAACCACCCCTGTCTCACTGATGTCTCACAGAACCACCCGTCTCACTGAACCACCCGTTTCTCTGATGTCTCACTGAACCACCCGTCTGATGTCTCACTGAACTACCCCTGTCTCACAGAATCACCCCTGTCTCACAGAACCACACCGTGTCTCTGATGTCTCACTGAACCACCCCTGTCTCACTGATGTCGCACAGAACCACCCCTTTCTTACAGAACCACCCTGTCTCTCTGATGTCTCACTGAACCACCCCTGTCTCACAGAACCACCCCTGTCTCTCTGATGTCTCACTGAACCACCCCTGTCTCACAGAACCACCCGTCTCACTGATGTCTCACTGAACCACCCGTCTGTCTAATGTCTTACAGAGCCACCCCGTCTCACTGATGTCTCTCTGATGTCTCACTGAACCACCCCTGTCTCACAGAACCACCCCTGTCTCGCAGAACCACCCCTGTCTCACTGATGTCTCACAGAACCACCCGTCTCACTGATGTCTCACAGAGCCACCCCTGTCTCACTGATGTCTCACTGAACCTCCCCCCTGTCTCACTGAACCACCCCTGTCTCGCAGAACCACCCTGTCTTACTGATGTCTCGCAGAACCACCCTGTCTCACTGATGTCTCACAGAGCCACCCCTGTCTCACTGATGTCTCACTGAACCTCCCCTGTCTCACTGAACCACCCCTGTCTCGCAGAACCACCCCTGTCTCACTGATGTCTCACAGAACCACCCGTCTCACTGAACCACCCGTCTCTCTCATGTCTCACTGAACCACCCGTCTCTCTCATGTCTCACTGAACCACCCCTGTCTCATGTCTCACTGAACCACCCCTGTCTCACTGAACCACCCCTGTCTCACTGATGTCTCACAGAACCACCCGTCTCACTGAACCACCCATCTCTCTGATGTCTCACGGAACCACCCATCTGATGTCTCACTGAACTACCCCTGTCTCACAGAATCACCCCTGTCTCACAGAACCACACCTCACCCCTGTCTCACCCGTGTCTCTGATGTCTCACTGAACCACCCCTGTCTCACTGATGTCGCACAGAACCACCCATTTCTTACAGAACTACCCTGTCTCTCTGATGTCTCACTAAACCACCCCTGTCTCACAGAACCACCCTGTCTCTCTGATGTCTCACTGAACCACCCCTGTCTCACAGAACCACCCCTGTCTCACTGATGTCTCACTGAACCACCCCTGTCTCACAGAACCACCCCTGTCTCTCTGATGTCTCACTGAACAACCCCTGTCTCACAGAACCACCCCTGTCTCACTGATGTCTCACTGAACCACCCGTCTCTCTAATGTCTTATAGAGCCACCCCTTCTCACTGATGTCTCACTGAACCACCCCTTCTCACTGATGTCTCTCTGAACCACCCATTTCTCACAGCACCACACCTGTCTCACTGAACCACCCCTATCTCACTGATGTCTCACTGAACCACCCCTGTCTCACAGAACCACCCCTGTATCACTGAACCACCCCTGTCTCAATGAACCACCCCTGTCTAACTGATCTCTCACAGAACCACTCTGTGAGGTAGGGTCATCCAAGGATACTGTTCCTGGTAGTTCTGTTGTCAGGGGCATTGGCCCTGGTAGGGTCATCCAAGGAAATCTTGGTAGTCCAGGGACCCCATCCAAGGGAACTGGTCCTGGTAGTTCTGTTGTCAGGGCCATTGGCCCCCTGGTAGGGTCATCCAAGGAAATTGGTCCTGGTAGTTCTGTTGTCAGGGGAATTGGCCCCTGATAGGTTGTCTGGGGTAGTTGTTTTGGGCCCTGGTAGGGTTCATCCAAGGAAATGGTCCTGGTAGTTCATTCTGTGTCATCAGGGGTAATTGCAGGGGTTGGCCCCTGGTAGGGTCATCCAAGGAAACTGGTCTGGTAGTTCTGTGTCAGGGAATGCCCCTGGTAGGGTCATCCAGGAACGGTCCTGGTAGTTTGTGTCAGGGAATGACCCCTGGTAGGGTCATCAAGGAAAGGAAAACTGGTCCAGGAAACTGGTCCTGGTGTCTGTCAGGGGAATTGGCCCCTGGTAGGGTCCATCCAAGGGGAAAGGTATCCGGCCCTGGTAGTTCTGAGTCAGGGGAATTGGCCCCTGGTAGGGTCATCCAAGGAAACTGGTCTTGGTAGTTCTGTTGTCAGGGGAATTGGCCCCTGGTAGGGTCATCCAAGGAAACTGGTCCTGGTAGTTCTGTTGTCAGGGACATTGACCCCTGGTAGGGTTATCCAAGGAAAATGGTCTTGGTAGTTCTGTTGTCAGGGGAATTGGCCCCTGGTAGGGTCATCCAAGGAAACTGGTCCTGGTAGTTCTGTTGTCAGGGGCATTGGCCCTGGTTGGGTCATCCAAGGATACTGGTCCTGGTAATTCTGTTGTCAGGGGAATTGGCCCCTGGTAGGGTCATCCAAGGAAACTGGTCCTGGTAGTTCTGTTGTAAGAAGAATTGGCCCCTGGTAGGGTTATCCAAGGAAACTGGTCCTGGTAGTTCTGTTGTCAGGGGAATTGGCCCCCTGGTAGGGTCATCCAAGGAAACTGGTCCTGGTAGTTCTGTTGTCAGGGGAATTGGCCCCTGGTAGGGTCATCCAAGGAAACTGGTCCTGGTAGTTCTGTTGAATCTTAGGGTCATCCAAGGATATTGTAAGGTCCCCCTGGTAGGGTCATCCAAGGAAACTGGTCCTGGTAGTTCTGTTGTCAGGGGAATTGGCCCCTGGTAGGGTCATCCAAGGATACTGGTCCCGGTAGTTCTGTTGTCAGCGGCATTAGCCCTGGTAGGGTCATCCAAGGTAACTGGGAGATGGGCCACATGAAGTTCTGTTGACCATGAAGACCTTTCATTTTCAGCTGGAATCTCACCTGTTACTGTTATTTGGAAACAGGATATGTGCACATAAACATATAGATGATCTGATACACTTATTCTAGGTCATGTAGACTTATTCTAGAACTAATAAATTGGTTCCGGAACCGAACTGGTTCTGGACCAGATAAACTGGTTCTAGATCAGATAAATTGGTTCTAGATCAGAAAAACTGGTTCTAGATGAGAAAAACTGGTTCTAAATGAGATAAACTGGTTCTAGATCGGATAAACTGGTTCTAGATGAGATAAACCTGGTTCTAGATTAGAAAAACTGGTTCTAGATTTAATAAATCAGCTCTACATCAAATGAATTGGTTCTAGACCAGATAAAGTGGTTCTAGATATAATAAACAAGATTGAGACCTAATAAACTGGTTCTAGACCAGATAAACTGGTTCTAGATCAGATAAACTAGTTCTTGACCAGATAAAATTATTCTAAAAGAGATAAACTGGTTCTAGACCAGAAAAACTGGTTCTAGATGAGATAAACTGGTTCTTGATCAGATAAACTGGTTCTAGACCAGACAAACTGATTGTAGACCAGATAACCTGGTTCTAGTTCAGATAAACTGGTGGTTCTAGATCAGATAAACTGGTTGTAGACCAGATGAACTGGCTCTAGTTCAGATAAACTGGTGGTTCTAGATCAGATAAACTGGTGGTTCTAGATCAGATGAACTGGTTCTAGTTCAGATAAACTGGTGGTTCTAGATCAGATAAACTGGTTGTAGATCAGATGAACTGGTTCTAGATGAGATGAACTGGTTCTAGTTCAGATAAACTGGTGGTTCTAGATCAGATGAACTGGTTCTAGTTCTAAAATCAGATCAGATAAACTGGTTGTAGATCAGATGAACTGGTTCTAGATGAGATGAACTGGTTCTAGTTCAGATAAACTGGTGGTTCTAGTTCAGATAAACTGGTTCTAGATCAGACATGTCAGTGTAAACCAGGAACCTTGTTTTGAGCTGGGTAACAGTGATGCTACATGCTGGTAAACATCAGTCTGTGTCAGTCTTACAGGTGTGTCAGGCCTGCAGGTGTGTCAGTTGTGCAAGTGTGTCAGTCCTACAGGTGTATCAGTCCTACAGGTGTGTCAGTCCTGCAGGTGTGTCAGTTGTGCAGGTGTGTCAGTCCTAAAGGTGTGTCAGTCCTACAGGTGTGTTGCTGCTATCAAAGTTTACCTGAGCTCATATTTTTCATGGAATGATAAAATGTCTAACATGAATCAGAAATGTGGTGATAATCTGATCTAGAACCACACACTCGTAGAGTTAAAGGGGTTCAAACAGACAGAAGCATCCTTGCTTACATGGAGCAGCCTGGAGGGGTTGAAGCTGATTGGCTGAGAGCTCCAGCCAGGCAGCCAATCAGATGTGAGCACACAGAGCTGGATTTTCTGCTTTGTTGCTTAGCAGAAACTCAGCTGACCTACATTCACCACACACACACACAGCCGTGCACAGACATGATGGAGGGCAGGTGATGAAGCCAAGAGAAAAAAAACATCATATATATATATATATATATATATTATATATATATATATATATATAATATATATAGATATAATATATATATATACACAATTGTGTTTAAAATAACCATAGAAAAGAGAAAATAAAATAAATAAAAGAGTGAGTTAAACTCAAAATCTGTATATCACTTTTATTGACAAATATACAAATGCACACAAACATGAAGAAAAAATTCTCATGAACTACTGAGTGTTTATTTTCCAGAAAGTGGAGAAACATGAACATCAATAGAACATCAGTGTCCAGTAAAAAATCAGTGTCCAGGAGAACATCAGTGTCAAGTAGAACATCAGTGTCCAAAAGACCATCAGTGTCCAGTAGAACATCAGTGTTCAGTAGAAAATCAGTGTCCAAGAGAACATCAGTGTCCAGTAGAACATCAGTGTTCAGTAGAAAATCAGTGTCCAGGGGAACATCAGTGTCCAGGAGAAAATCAGTGTCCAGGAGAACATCAGTGTCCAAGAGAACATCAGTGTTCAGTAGTAAATCAGTGTCCAGGGGAACATCAGTGTCCAGTGGAACATCAGTGTCCAGCAGAGAAATCAGTGTCAGTCCAGTCATCAGTGTGGAGAACATCAGTGTCATCAGTGTCCAGGAGAAGAACATCAGTGTGAACATCAGTCCAGCAGACATCAGTCAGAACATCATGTTCAGAAACACAGAGAACAATCAGTGTCCAGGAGAACATCAGTGTCCAGTAGAGCATCAGTGTTCAGTAGAACATCAGTGTACAGTAGAACATCAGTGTCCAGGAGAACAACAGTTCTCCAACATTTCCAGTCTCCAGTCAGAGATGCTCCAGACTGATGTTCCTCTGAACTCATCTTCAGTTGGAGAACAGCTGTTTCTGACAGCTGCTCCATATCTGGTGTTCTGACTCCTGTCAGTCTCTGTATTATGTTTTAGTGGCCCCCTAGTGACATGTCAGGGTATTGTACCTAGAGGGGACTGACTTGACTTGGGTGGTCATTTTCACCTGCCTGATCACAAGAGCCGTTCACCTGGAAGTTATTGAATCGATGTCAACCTCAAGCTTCATCAACGCTTTGAGACGTTTTCTATCCATACGAGGACCTGTCAAACATCTGAGGTCGGACAGAGGCACAAATTTCATAGGTGCATGCAAAGAGCTTCAGGTTAACACAGACGACCTTGAGATCAAGAACTACCTGCAGGACCAGGGCTGCACGTGGACCTTTTATGTTCCCTACTCCTCGCACATGGGAGGAGCTTGGGAGAGGCTAATAGGAGTGGCAAGACGCATTCTGGATGGACTGCTGGTGAAGGATGGACCAACCAGACTCACTCATGAAGTCCTATCAACTTTGATGGCGAGGTTATGGCTATCATGAATGCTCGGCCTCTGTCCCCATCTATATGATGTTGAGATACCGGAAATACTCTCACCATCTCTGCTCACCCAGAAGGCAGTGTACCCCGGCACCCCTGGGAGACTTTGAATGGATCATCTAGCAAGGTACAATGGCGCCAGGTCCAGAGTTTGGCAGGACTCCTTTTGAAAAGGTGGGAGTGGAGTACCTGGCAACTTTCAGCCGCGAAGGAAGGGACCACGGTGAAGCCTGACCTCCAGGAAGGACATTGTTCTGATAAGGGACGTTCAAGCAAAACGGAACGAGTGGCCTCTTGGTGGATGTCAAGGCCGTTCTAGCTCAGACTCCAAAGTCCGTAAGATTATGGTTAAGACTCTTAGCCAGGGGGTTCTTAAGGAGATCTTAGGCCTTAAGATGTGTTTTACTTATGTCAGAGAAGAAGAGTAGATAGGTATAACATATTTATACCAAGCGTTATGTTCTGACTCCTGTCAGTCTCTGTATTATGTTTTAGTGGCCCCCTAGTGACATGTCAGGGTATTGCACCTAGAGGGGACACTTGAGAAACGGCCTAACAACATGCAGACTGTGCTCCCCGCAGTGTTGTTGTCAGAACCTTGGAGTAGACATCAGTAAGTACAGTTGATGTAAGCTCATCTAATTAAGTTTAAGGTTGTTAAAAGCACATTTAAGGTTAAAAATAATTCATTTGTATTTTTCTAGTTGATTAAACAACTTACGAGTTTATGCTAATGCTAAAGGCCGTTAGCTAGTGACACAGCAGTTCAGCTCATTTTGAGCCTCATTCGCATTGTGTGTGGTTTTATGTATGAAACATGGGAACTGTTTGCTGTGTTTATGCTGTCGTTTACCTGTGAGAGCATCCTGTAAGAGAGGGAGATGTGTTTGCTTGGTTAATGTTGTGTTAGTTAATAGGCTGATGCGTAACTTGATAAGAGACAAGTGTGACCATGGTGCATGTATTTAATTTGTTTGACTGAAAACTTGTATATTTCGTGTGTTGAGTTTTACAACAAAAAAGCAAGATTTCAGTAAACTTTCAACCTGGAATTAAGTCTACGAAGTCTTCTGTTGTTCGCTATCTGTCTACAATACACCTGACGTGTTATCCAGGACAGAATATCTGGGTTCATGGAGTCGCCTGTGAACAGGGGACCAGTCCAGCAGTCCAGGACCACTGGTTCCTCCTCTGAGGTCTCCAGTCCTCTACTGGATCCAGGTCTGACATTGGTCTGGAACCAGGATGCTGACTGGTGCGTTTGGGCTCATTGTCTTGGTGAAACACCCGTTGAAGAACATTTCCTCTTCAGCATCAGACATCGTGACCTCTTGAAGTGTCCTGATGTATCCAGACTGATCCAGGATACAGACACCATCCCAGATCATGATGCTGGCTCCACCGTGCTTCACTGTCTTCAGGGTTCTGTATTTCAGTGTTTGGGGGTCATCTAGACCCAACAGGGACCATCGAGGTTCCATCAGTCCAGAGATCTTCTCTGATCCCTGGAGCTAATCAGTTGCTGAGTCTTTGTCATTGAGTCCATTCCAGTGGTAGTTTTATGGTTCTTTTGCAGCTATTTCTCCTTCTGGTTCTTCTGACCAACATCTGGAATGACTCATTTTACCCAGATGTTCAGAAAAATGACCTCTAACCAGCAGGAACAATGTCTGCTGAAATCCTGAAATCAAAGTCACTTGATTGACACCTGATTGATACCTGATTGACACACAATCAATGACCAGCTGCTTAACTTCCATCAAACAGTGGTTAAGTCTTAACTCTCTCCCACTAAATGCAGACAAGACAGAGACTTTAGTTATTGCTCCGGAAAATCAGATCGCCCGTATCAAGATCCTACTGGGTACCTTAGGCTCGTCCATCCAGTCGAGCCTGCGGAACCTGGGTGTGGTCTTCGACTCAGCCATGTCTCTTGAGCATCACACTAAAACCCTGATCAGGAACTGCTATTTTCAACTGAGGAACATCTCCAAGCTGGGATCACTGGTGTCAAAAGTGGAACTTGAGATGATATTCATGCTTTTATCTCATCCGCTGGATTATTGTAACAGCCTTTTACATGTCTCAGCCAGAAAGAAATTCACCGCCTCCAGTCGTCCAAAATTTGCGCAAGACTTTAACCCGACCACTAAAAGGGCACATCACACCGGTTTTAGCAGAACTACACTGGCTCCAGTTCATTTTAAATTAATTTTAAATTTTAGTTCTTACCTTCAGAGCTCTAAATGGCCAAGCCCCTACAACATCACCGAGCTGCTAAAACGGTACTGTCCTACTCGTTCCCTCAGATCCGACAACCAATTCTGCTGGTCATCCCCACACTCGCTTTAAGACCAGGGGGGATCGAGCCTTTCAAGCAGTGGCCCCCAGACTATGGAACTCGTTGCCACTATCCCTTCGCACTTCAAGCTCTGTTGAGGCTTTTAAAAAGCAGCTGAAAACCCTGTTATTCAGGCAGGCTTTTAGTTAGGTTTGGGGTTTTATGGTTTCATGTTTTTATGTTTATTTGTTTTCTATATGTTTTATGCTGATTATGAAATTGTATTTTATGTATGCTTTTATTTTTTACTGTGAAGCACTTTGTGAATTCTTTCTGTGAAAAGTGCTATACAAATAAACTTTACTTACTTACTTACTTACAATGACCTCACTGAATCGGCTACGCACTGACTCGGCTATACACTGAAACACACAGTGACTCAGCTACACACTGACTCGACTATACACTGAACTACACACTGACTCGGCTACACACTGACTCAGCTAGACAGTGACTCACCTACACAGTGACTTGACTATACACTGAACTACACACTGACTCGACTATGCACTGACTCGACTACGCACTGACTCGGCTACACAGTGACTCACCTACACAGTGACTTGACTATACACTGAACTACACACTGACTCGACTACGCACTGACTCGACTACACACTGACTCAGCTACGTACTGACTCAGCTACACAGTGACTCGACTATACACTGAACTACGCACTGACTCGGCTACGCACTGACTCGACCACACACTGACTCGGCTACACACTGACTCGAATATACAGTGAACTACACATTGACTTGACTATGCACTGACTCGGCTATGCACTGACTCGGCTCCGCACTGACTCGGCTACACACTGGCTCGACTATACACTGACTCGACTACGCACTGACTCAGCTCTACGCACTGACTCAGCTATGCACTGACTCGACTAAGCACTGACTCTGCTATGTACTGACTCATCTACGCAGTGACTCGGCTATACACTGAACTACACACTGACTCAACTACGCACTGACCCAGCTATGCACTGACCCAGCTCAGACTGACTCGTCTACGCACTGACTCGACACCACACTGACTCGACAACGCACTGAGTCAGCTACGTACTGACTCAACTACGCAGTGACTCGGCTATACACTGAACTACACACTGACTCGGCTAAACACTGACTCGGCTACGCACTAAGTCGACTATACACTGAACTACACACTGACTCAAATAGGCAGTGACTTGGCTACGCACTGACTCAACTACACACTGACTCAGCTATGCACTGCCTCGACTATGCACTGACTCGGCTACACACTGACTCGATTACACAGTGACCTGAATACGCACTGACTCAGCTACACACTGACTCGACTATACACTGAACTACGCACTGACTCGACTACACACTGACTCAGCTCTACGCACTGACTCGGCTACACACTGACTCGACTATAAACTGAACTACACACTGACTTGACTACGCACTGACACAACTATGCAGTAACTCGGCTACGCACTGACTCGGCTACACACTGACTTGACTACGCAGTGACTTGGCTAAACACTGACTCGGCTAAACACTGACTCGACTATACAATGAACCACACAGTGACTCGACTAAGCACTGACTCTGCTATATACTGACTAGACTACGCAGTGACTTGGCTAAACACTGACTCGGCTACGCACTGACTCGACTATGCACTGACTCGACTACGCACTGACTCGACTACGCACTAACTCAGCTACACACTGACTCGACTATACACTGAACTACGCACTGACTCGACTAATCACTGACTCAGCTCTACGCACTGACTCGGCTACGCACTGACTCGAGTACGCACTGACTCGGCTACACACTGACTCGACTATACACTGAACTAAACACTGACTCGGCTACGCACTGACTCGGCTATGCACTGAGTCGACTATACACTGAACTACACACTGACTTAACTACACAGTGACTTGGCTACGCACTAACTCGGCTACGCACTGACTCGACTACACACTGACTCGACTACGCATTGCCTCGACTATGCACTGACTCGGCTACACACTGACTCGACTATACACTGAACTACGTACTGACTCGACTACACACTGACTCAGCTCTACGCACTGATTCGGCTACACACTGTCTCGACTGTAAACTGAACTACACACTGACTCGGCTATACACTGAACTACACACTGACTTGACTACGCACTGTCTCAACTATGCAGTAACTCGGCTACGCACTGACTCGGCTACACACTGACTCGACTATACACTGAACCACACAGTGACTCGACTAAGCACTGACTCTGCAATGTACTGACTCAACTACGCAGTCACTCGGCTATACACTGGACTAAACACTGACTCGACTACGCACTGCCTCGACAATGCACTGACTCGACTACGCACTGACTCAGCTATGCACTGACTCAACTAGGCACTGAGTCGACTAGGCACTGACTCGACTACGCACTGACTCAGCCATACACTGAACTACACACTAACTCAACTACACACTGACTCGACAACGCACTGACTCAGCTACGCACTGACTCAGCTACACACTGTTGACTACACACTGACTCGACTACGCAATGACTCAACTACACACTGACTCGACTACACACTGACTCGGCTACGCTCTGACTCGACTACGCACTGACTTGGCTACGCTCTGACTCGGCTACGCACTGAGTCGACTACGCACTGACTCGATTACACACTGACTCGACTATACACTGAACTACACACTGACTCAACTACGCAGTGACTCGGCTACGCACTGACTCGTCTACGCACTGACTCAGCTATGCACTGACTCAACAATGCACTGACTTGACTAAACACTGATCTACACACTGACTCGACTACGCACTGACTCGACAATGCACTGACCCGGCTACACACTGACTCAACTATACACTGAACTACACACTGACTTAACTACGCAGTGACTCAGCTATGCACTCACTTGACTACACACTGATTCGGCTATGCACTGAATCGACTACGCACTGACTCGACAACGCACTGCCTCGGCTATACACTGAACTACACACTGTATCGACTCCCCACTGACTCAACTACGCAGTAACTCAGCTATGCACTGACTTGGCTACACACTGACTCGACTATACACTGACTCAACTACGTACTGACTCAACTACGCAGTGACTCGGCTATACACTGAACTACACACACTGACTCGGCTACGCGGCTACGCACTAAGTCGACTATACACTGGAACTGCACACTGACTCAAATAGGCAGTGACTTGGCTACGCACTGACTCAACTACACACTGACTCAGCTACGCACTGCCTCGACTACACACTGACTCGATTACACACTGACCTGACTACGCACTGACTCAGCTACACACTGACTCGACTATACACTGAACTACGCACTGACTCGACTACACACTAACTCAGCTCTACGCACTGACTCGGCTACACACTGACTCGACTATAAACTGAACTACACACTGACTTGACTACGCACTGACACAACTATGCAGTGACTCGGCTACGCACTGACTCGGCTACACTGACTCGACTATACACTGACTCGACTACGCAGTGACTTGGCTAAATACTGACTCGGTTATACACTGAACTAAACACTGACTCGACTACGCACTAACTCAGCTACACACTGACTCAGCTACACACTGACTCGACTATACACTGAACTATGCACTGACTCGACTAATCACTGACTCAGCTCTACGCACTGACTTGGCTACGCACTGACTCGAGTACGCACTGACTCGGCTACACACTGACTCGACTATACACTGAACTAAACACTGACTCGGCTACGCACTGACTTGGCTATGCACTGAGTCGACTATCAAATCATCAAATCAAACTTTATTTATATAGCACTTTTCATACAAATTATGTTGCAACGCAAAGTGCTGAACAACAAGAAGATTAAAAACACAGAGACCCCCAAACCCATATACAAGTGCCCACACACAGTATATACACGGACACACATTCAAACATACATCACCCACCGACCCACCCACTGAGCTAAGCACCCACCCACCACCCCTCACCCAACCCCAAAAAAAGAGCGACATGCCCAGAACAAACTGTGTCTAAAGCATGGCTGAACACTGAGGGACCTACTGAGGAAACACCATCTTTTGGGAGCCGTCCATACCGGGAGAGCACCGCCCGTGGCTACAGATGACGCCGCCAGAGACCACCCCGACCCGTACCGATAGGGGGAAGCCCCCACATGGTGCAGGTCCCACCCCCATCCCCCGGGCCTGAGCGATCCCTGAGACGACGGCCCCACGGCAGATCATGTGCACCTCCCAGCATGGAGGGCCCCCATGAGGAAACACTGGAGTTAAAACCAATAATAAATCTAGAAAACAGACCATGTTAAAATATATTACTAAGAGACTAGGTAAAATAACAATAAATAAAATATTAAATAATAGATAAATGAAGGAGATAAAATCATACAAAAGCTAGATTAAATAATACACTGACACAATACACTGACTCGACTATACACGAACTACACACTGACTCAATACACAGTGACTGGCTACGCACTAACTCGGCTAGCACTGACTCGACTACACTGAACTGCAATTGCCTCGACTACTGACTCGGCTACACACTGACTGAACTGCACTGACTCGACTGAACACTGACTCAGCTCTACGCCACTGATTCGGCTACACACTGTCTCGACTATAAACTGAACTCACACTAACTCAACTACACACTGACTCGACAACGCACTGACTCAGCTACGCACTGACTCAGCTACACACTGACTCGACTACACACTGACTCGACTACACAATGACTCAACTACACACTGACTCGACTACGCACTGACTCGGCTACGTTCTGACTCGACTACGCACTGACTCGGCTACGCTCTGACTCGGCTACGCACTGAGTCGACTACTCACTGACTCGATTACACACTGACTCGACTATACACTGAACTACACACTGACTCAAACTACGCAGTGACTCGGCTACGCACTTACTCGTCTACGCACTGACTCAGCTATGCCACTGACTCGGACAATGCACTGACTTGACTAAACACTGACTCAACTATACACTGACTACACACTGACTTAACTACGCAGTGACTCGCTATGCACTCACTGACTACACACTGACTCGGCTATGCACTTGAATCGACTACGCACTGACTCGACAACGCACTGCCTCGGCTATACACTTGAACTACACACTGACTCGACTCCCCACTGACTCAACTACGCAGTAACTCAGCTATGCACTGACTTGGCTACACACTGACTCGACTATACACTGACTCAACTACGTACTGACTCAACTACGCAGTGACTCGGCTATACACTGAACTACACACTGACTCGGCTACGCACTGACTCGGCTACGCACTAAGTCGACTATACACTGAACTACAAACTCAAATAGGCAGTGACTTGGCTACGCACTGACTCAACTACACACTGACTCAGCTACGCACTGCCTCGACTACACACTGACTCGATTACACACTGACCTGACTACGCACTGACTCAGCTACACACTGACTCGACTATACACTGAACTAAACTACGCACTGACTCGACTACACACTGACTCAGCTCTACGCACTGACTCGGCTACACACTGACTCGACTATAAACTGAACTACACACTGACTTGACTACGCACTGACACAACTACGCAGTAACTCAGCTATGCACTGACTTGGCTACACACTGACTCGACTATACACTGACTCAACTACGTACTGACTCAACTACGCAGTGACTCGGCTATACACTGAACTACACACTAACTCGGCTACGCACTGACTCGGCTACGCACTAAGTCGACTATACACTGAACTACACACTGACTCAAATAGGCAGTGACTTGGCTACGCACTGACTCAACTACACACTGACTCAGCTACGCACTGCCTCGACTACACTGACTCGATTACACACTGACCTGACTACGCACTGACTCAGCTACACACTGACTCGACTATACACTGAACTACGCACTGACTCGACTACACACTGACTCAGCTCTACGCACTGACTCGGCTACACACTGACTCGACGATAAACTGAACTACGCACTGACTCGACTACACACTGACTCAGCTCTACGCACTGACTCGGCTACACACTGACCGGCTACGCACTAAGTCGACTATACACTGAACTACACACACTCAAATAGGCAGTGACTTGGCTACGCACTGACTCAACTACACACTGACTCAGCTACGCACTGCCTCGACTACACACTGACTCGATTACACACTGACCTGACTACGCACTGACTCAGCTACACACTGACTCGACTATACACTGAACTACGCACTGACTCGACTACACACTGACTCAGCTCTACGCACTGACTCGGCTACACACTGACTCGACTATAAACTGAACTACGCACTGACTCGACTACACACTGACTCAGCTCTACGCACTGACTCGGCTACACACTGACTCGGCTATACACTGAACTAAACACTGACTCGACTACGCACTGCCTCGACAATGCACTGACTCGACTACGCACTGACTCAGCTATGCACTGACTCAACTAGGCACTGAGTCGACTAGGTGCTGGCTCGACTACGCACTGACTCAGCCATACACTGAACTACACACTAACTCAACTACACACTGACTCGACAACGCACTGACTCAGCTACGCACTGACTCAGCTACACACTGACTCGACTACACACTGACTCGACTACGCAATGACAAAACTACACCACTGACTCGACTACGCACTGACTCGGCTACGCACTGACTTGGCTACGCTCTGACTCGGCTACGCTCTGACTCGGCTACGCACTGAGTCGACTACGCACTGACTCGATTACACACTGACTCGACTATACACTGACTTACACACTGACTCAACTATGCAGTGACTCGGCTACGCACTGACTCGTCTACACACTGACTCAGCTATGCACTGACTCGACAATGCACTGACTTGATTAAACACTGATCTACACACTGACTCGACTACGCACTGACTCGACAATGCACTGACTCGGCTACACACTGACTCAACTATACACTGAACTACACACTGACTCAACTACGCAGTGACTCGGCTACGCACTGACTCGACCACACACTGACTCAGCTATGCACTGACTCGACAATGCACTGACTCGGCTACACACTGACTCGGCTACGCACTAACTCGATTACACACTGACTCACCTACGCACTGACTCAGCTATGCACTACCTCGACTATACACTGAACTACACACTGACTCGACTACACACTGGCTCGGCTACACACTGACTAGGCTATGCACTGACTCAGCTACGCACTGACTCGACTATACACTGAACTACGCACTGACTCTACTACACACTGACTTGGCTATGCACTGACTCGGCTACGCACTGATTCGGCTACACACTGACTCGACTATACACTGAACCACACAGTGACTCGACTAAGCACTGACTCTGCTATGTACTGACTCAACCAAGCAGTCACTCGCGGTTATACACTGAACTAAACACTGACTCGACTACGCACTGACTCGACAACGCACTGACTCGACTACGCACTGACTCAGCTATGCACTGACTCGACAATGCACTGACTTGACTAAACACTGATCTACACACTGACTCGACTACGCACTGACTCGACAATGCACTGACTCGGCTACACACTGACTCAACTATACACTGAACTACACACTGACTCAACTACGCAGTGACTCGGCTACGCACTGACTCGACTACACACTGACTCAGCTATGCACTGACTCGACAATGCACTGACTCGGCTACACACTGCTACGCGCACTAACGACACACACTGACTCAGCTACGCACTGACTCAGCTATGCACTACCTCGACTATACACTGAACTACGCACTGACTCGACTACACACTGACTCGGCTACACACTGACTAGGCTATGCACTGACTCGACTACACACTGACTCAGGACGCACTGACTCAGCTACGCACTGACTCCACTATACCACTGAACTATGCACTGACTCGACTACACACTGACTCGGCTACGCACTTACTCAACTACGCACTGACTCGGCTACACACTGACTTGACTATACACTGAACTACACACTGACTCAGCTACACAGTGACTCGACTACACACTGACTCAGCTATGCACTGACTCAGCTACACACTGACTCGACTACACACTGACTCGACTACGCACTGACTCAACTACACACTGACTCGACTACGCACTGACTCGGCAACGCACTGACTCGGCTACGCAGTGACTCGACTACACACTGACTCAGCTACGCACTGACTCGACAATGCAGTGACTTGACTAAACACTGAACTACACACTGACTCGACTACGCACTGACTCGACAATGCACTGACTCGGCTACACACTGACTCGACTATACACTGAACTACACACTGACTCAACTATGCAGTGACTCAGCTACGCACTGACTTGACCACACACTGACTCAGCTATGCACTGACTCGACAATGCACTGACTCGGCTACACACTGACTCGGCTACGCACTGACTCGACTACACACTGACTCAGCTACGCACTGACTCAGCTACGCACTGACTCGACTATACACTGAACTACGCACTGACTCGACTACACACTGACACGGCTACGCACTGACTCGACTACACACTGACTCAGCTACGCACTGACTCGACTATACACTGAACTACGCACTGACTCTACTACACACTGACTTGGCTATGCACTGACTCGGCTACGCACTGATTCGGCTTACACACTGACTCGACTATACACTGAACCACACAGTGACTCGACTAAGCACTGACTCTGCTATGTACTGACTCAACCAAGCAGTCACTCGGCTATACACTGATTTAAACACTGACTCGGCTACGCACTGACTCGTCTACGCACTGACTCAGCTATGCACTGACTCGACAATGCACTGACTTGACTAAACACTGATCTACACACTGACTCGACTACGCACTGACTCGACATGCACTGACTCGGCTACACACTGACTCAACTATACACTGAACTACACTGACTCAACTACGCAGTGACTCGGCTACGCACTGACTCGTCTACGCACTGACTCAGCTATGCACTGACTCGACAATGCACTGACTTGACTAAACACTGATCTACACACTGACTCGACTACGCATGACTCGACAATGCACTGACTCGGCTACACACTGACTCAACTATACACTGAACTACACACTGACTCAACTACGCAGTGACTCGGCTACACACTGACTCGGCTACACACAGACTTCGGCTACGCACTGACTCGACTCACACTGACTACGCACTGACTCAGCTACGCACTGACTCGACTACACTGAACTACGCACTGACTCGACTACACACTGACTCGGCTACACTACTGCTACTGACTCAGCACGCACTGACTCACTACACTGAACTATGCACTGACTCGACTACACACTGACTCGGCTACGCACTCAACTACGCACTGAACTACACACTGACTACTGAACTACACACTGACTCGACTACACAGTGATCGACTACACACTGAGCTACGCACTGACCTGACTACGCAGTGACTCGGCTACACACTGACTCGACTATACACTGAACTACGCTCTGACTCAGCTAAAACACTGACTCGACTATACTGACTCAACTAGGCACTGAGTCGACAACGCACTGACTCAGCTACAACTGACTCGACACCACACACTGACTCGACTAGGCACTGACTCGACTACGCACTGACTCAGCTATACACTGAACTACACACTAACTCAACTACACACTGACTCGACAACGCACTGGCTCAGCTACGCACTGGACTCGACTACACACTGACTCGACTACGCACTGACTCGACTACACACTGACTCGGCTACGCTCTGACTGGGCTACGCACTGAGTCGCACTACGCACTGACTCGATTACACACTGACTCGACTATACACGAACTACACACTGACTCAACTACGCATGACTCGGCTACGCACTGACTCATCTACGCACTGACTCGACTACACACTGACTCAGCTACGCACTGACTCGAAATGCACTGGCTCAGCTATGCACTGACTCAGCTACGCACTGACTCGACTACACACTGACTCGACTACGCACTGACTTCGTCTACACACTGACTCGGCTACGCTCTGACTCGGCTACGCACTGAGTCGACTACGACTCGATTACACACTGACTCGACTATACACTGAACTACACACTGACTCAACTACGCAGTGACTTCGGCTACGCACTGACTCGTCTACGCACTGACTCGACTACCACTGACTCGACTACACCTGACTCAGCTACACACCGACTCGACAATGCATTGACTTGACTTGACTACGCACGACTGACTGACGCACTTACTCGACACGCTACACACTGACTTGACTGAACTCACTGACTCAACTACGCACTGACTTGTCAAAGCACTGACTCAGCTATGCACTCACTTGACTACACACTGACTTGGCTATGCACTGAATCGACTACGCACTGAACTCGACAACGCACTGCCTCGCTATACACTGAACTAACACTGACTCGACTCCCCACTGACTCAACTACGCATCGCTACACCTACTACTACTACCTGACTCGACTACACACTGACTACTATCACTGACTCGACAACGCACTGACTACTGCACTGACTCACTGACTCACTAACTGACTCAACTCAGCTACGCAATGCTTCAGCTACGCACTGACTCGACTACTATACACTGCTTTCTCAGACTCAACGCACTGACTATACACGACTACGCAATGACTGACTGACTGCTCTCACTGACCTGACTCACTGACTGCACTGACTCGTCTACAATTGACTTGACTATACACTGAACTACACACTGACTCGACAATGCACTGACTCACACGCACTCGACACTCGTTAAGCACTCACTCGGCTACACACTGACTCGGCTACGCACTGACCGATACGCACTGACTCAGCTATGCACTGACTCAACTACGCACTGACTTGACAACGCACTGACCGCTACGCATTGACTCAGCTACGCACTGACTCGACTACATACTGACTCGGCTGCACTGAGTTGACTACGCACTGACTCGACAACCACTGCCTTCAGCTACGCACTGACTAGGTTATGCACTGAGTCGGCTACGCACTGACTCGGCTACACACTCGACTATACACTGAACTACGACGACTACTCAACACTGACTCAGCACGCTACTGACTTACACACTGACACCACTTCACGACACGCACTGACTCGACTCACTGACTCGCCTACTAACACTACTACGCACTGACTACGCACGACACGCACTGACTCCGGCACTACTACGCACTGACTCTGACTGGCTACGCATGAGTCGACTACGACTGATTACACACTGACTCGACTATACACTGAACTACACACTGACTCAACTACGCAGTGACTCGGCTACGCACTGACTCGAAACACACTGACTCAGCTACGCATTGACTCGACAATGCACTGACTTGACTAAACACTGAACTACGCACTGACTTGACTACACACTGACTCGGCTACGCACTTACTCGACTACGCACTGACTCCGCTACACACTGACTTGACTATACACTGAACTACACACTGATTCGACTACGCACTGCCTCGTCTATACACTGAACTACACACTGACTCGACAACGCACTGCCTCGGCTATACACTGAACTACACACTGACTCGACTCCCCACTGACTCAACTACGCAGTAACTCAGCTATGCACTGACTTGGCTACACACTGACTCGACTATACACTGACTCACTACGTACTGACTCAAACTACGCAGTGACTCGGCTATACACTGAACTACCACTGACTCGGCTACGCACTGACTTACGCATTAAGTCGACTATAACACTGAACCACACTGACTCAAATAGGCAGTGACTCGGCTAGCACGACTTGACTATGCACTGACTCGGGCTACACACTGACTCGATTACACACTGACCTACTACGCACTGACTCAGTTACACACTGACTCGACTATCACGGAAACATACGACTACACTGACTCGACTACGCACTGACTCGACAATGCACTGACTCGGCTAACACACTACGGACACTACGACACACTTACTCGGCTACACACTGACTCAGTTACGCACTGACTAGCTCGCACTGACTCGACTATACACTGAACTACGCACTGACTCGACTACACACTGACTCGGCTACACACTGACTGCATGCACTCGACTGACTACACACTGACTCAGCTACGCACTTTACACTGAACTCACACTGACTTAGCTACACAGTGACTCGACTACACACAGCTACGCACTGACTTCGTCTACACACTGACGATATACGACTGAAATACGCTCTGACTCGCTAAACACTGACTCGACTATACACTGACTCAACTAGGCACTGAGTCACAAACGCACTGACTCAGCTACGCCTGACTCGCACCACACTGATCGACTAGGCACTGANGCAGATCATGTGCACCTCCCAGCATGGAGGGCCCCCATGAGGAAACACTGGAGTTAAAACCAATAATAAATCTAGAAAACAGACCATGTTAAAATATATTACTAAGAGACTAGGTAAAAATAACAATAAATAAAATATTAAATAATAGATAAATGAAGGAGATAAAATCATACAAAAGCTAGATTAAATAATACACTGACACAATAATACACTGACTCGACTATACACTGAACTACACACTGACTCAACTACACAGTGACTTGGCTACGCACTAACTCGGCTACGCACTGACTCGACTACACACTGACTCGACTACGCATTGCCTCGACTATGCACTGACTCGGCTACACACTGACTCGACTATACACTGAACTACGCACTGACTCGACTGAACACTGACTCAGCTCTACGCACTGATTCGGCTACACACTGTCTCGACTATAAACTGAACTACACACTAACTCAACTACACACTGACTCGACAACGCACTGACTCAGCTACGCACTGACTCAGCTACACACTGACTCGACTACACACTGACTCGACTACACAATGACTCAACTACACACTGACTCGACTACGCACTGACTCGGCTACGTTCTGACTCGACTACGCACTGACTCGGCTACGCTCTGACTCGGCTACGCACTGAGTCGACTACTCACTGACTCGATTACACACTGACTCGACTATACACTGAACTACACACTGACTCAACTACGCAGTGACTCGGCTACGCACTTACTCGTCTACGCACTGACTCAGCTATGCACTGACTCGACAATGCACTGACTTGACTAAACACTGACTCAACTATACACTGAACTACACACTGACTTAACTACGCAGTGACTCAGCTATGCACTCACTTGACTACACACTGACTCGGCTATGCACTGAATCGACTACGCACTGACTCGACAACGCACTGCCTCGGCTATACACTGAACTACACACTGACTCGACTCCCCACTGACTCAACTACGCAGTAACTCAGCTATGCACTGACTTGGCTACACACTGACTCGACTATACACTGACTCAACTACGTACTGACTCAACTACGCAGTGACTCGGCTATACACTGAACTACACACTGACTCGGCTACGCACTGACTCGGCTACGCACTAAGTCGACTATACACTGAACTACAAACTCAAATAGGCAGTGACTTGGCTACGCACTGACTCAACTACACACTGACTCAGCTACGCACTGCCTCGACTACACACTGACTCGATTACACACTGACCTGACTACGCACTGACTCAGCTACACACTGACTCGACTATACACTGAACTACGCACTGACTCGACTACACACTGACTCAGCTCTACGCACTGACTCGGCTACACACTGACTCGACTATAAACTGAACTACACACTGACTTGACTACGCACTGACACAACTACGCAGTAACTCAGCTATGCACTGACTTGGCTACACACTGACTCGACTATACACTGACTCAACTACGTACTGACTCAACTACGCAGTGACTCGGCTATACACTGAACTACACACTAACTCGGCTACGCACTGACTCGGCTACGCACTAAGTCGACTATACACTGAACTACACACTGACTCAAATAGGCAGTGACTTGGCTACGCACTGACTCAACTACACACTGACTCAGCTACGCACTGCCTCGACTACACACTGACTCGATTACACACTGACCTGACTACGCACTGACTCAGCTACACACTGACTCGACTATACACTGAACTACGCACTGACTCGACTACACACTGACTCAGCTCTACGCACTGACTCGGCTACACACTGACTCGACGATAAACTGAACTACGCACTGACTCGACTACACACTGACTCAGCTCTACGCACTGACTCGGCTACACACTGACTCGGCTACGCACTAAGTCGACTATACACTGAACTACACACTGACTCAAATAGGCAGTGACTTGGCTACGCACTGACTCAACTACACACTGACTCAGCTACGCACTGCCTCGACTACACACTGACTCGATTACACACTGACCTGACTACGCACTGACTCAGCTACACACTGACTCGACTATACACTGAACTACGCACTGACTCGACTACACACTGACTCAGCTCTACGCACTGACTCGGCTACACACTGACTCGACTATAAACTGAACTACGCACTGACTCGACTACACACTGACTCAGCTCTACGCACTGACTCGGCTACACACTGACTCGGCTATACACTGAACTAAACACTGACTCGACTACGCACTGCCTCGACAATGCACTGACTCGACTACGCACTGACTCAGCTATGCACTGACTCAACTAGGCACTGAGTCGACTAGGTGCTGGCTCGACTACGCACTGACTCAGCCATACACTGAACTACACACTAACTCAACTACACACTGACTCGACAACGCACTGACTCAGCTACGCACTGACTCAGCTACACACTGACTCGACTACACACTGACTCGACTACGCAATGACAACTACACACTGACTCGACTACGCACTGACTCGGCTACGCACTGACTTGGCTACGCTCTGACTCGGCTACGCTCTGACTCGGCTACGCACTGAGTCGACTACGCACTGACTCGATTACACACTGACTCGACTATACACTGACTTACACACTGACTCAACTATGCAGTGACTCGGCTACGCACTGACTGACTCGTCTACACACTGACTCAGCTATGCACTGACTCGACAATGCACTGACTTGATTAAACACTGATCTACACACTGACTCGACTACGCACTGACTCGACAATGCACTGACTCGGCTACACACTGACTCAACTATACACTGAACTACACACTGACTCAACTACGCAGTGACTCGGCTACGCACTGACTCGACCACACACTGACTCAGCTATGCACTGACTCGACAATGCACTGACTCGGCTACACACTGACTCGGCTACGCACTAACTCGATTACACACTGACTCACCTACGCACTGACTCAGCTATGCACTACCTCGACTATACACTGAACTACACACTGACTCGACTACACACTGGCTCGGCTACACACTGACTAGGCTATGCACTGACTCAGCTACGCACTGACTCGACTATACACTGAACTACGCACTGACTCTACTACACACTGACTTGGCTATGCACTGACTCGGCTACGCACTGATTCGGCTACACACTGACTCGACTATACACTGAACCACACAGTGACTCGACTAAGCACTGACTCTGCTATGTACTGACTCAACCAAGCAGTCACTCGCGGTTATAACACTGAACTAAACACTGACTCGACGACTACGCACTGACTCGACAACGCACTGACTCGACTACGCACTGACTCAGCTATGCACTGACTCGACAATGCACTGACTTGACTAAACACTGATCTACACACTGACTCGACTACGCACTGACTCGACAATGCACTGACTCGGCTACACACTGACTCAACTATACACTGAACTACACACTGACTCAACTACGCAGTGACTCGGCTACGCACTGACTCGACTACACACTGACTCAGCTATGCACTGACTCGACAATGCACTGACTCGGCTACACACTGACTCGGCTACGCACTAACTCGACTACACACTGACTCAGCTACGCACTGACTCAGCTATGCACTACCTCGACTATACACTGAACTACGCACTGACTCGACTACACACTGACTCGGCTACACACTGACTAGGCTATGCACTGACTCGACTACACACTGACTCAGCTACGCACTGACTCAGCTACGCACTGACTCCACTATACACTGAACTATGCACTGACTCGACTACACACTGACTCGGCTACGCACTTACTCAACTACGCACTGACTCGGCTACACACTGACTTGACTATACACTGAACTACACACTGACTCAGCTACACAGTGACTCGACTACACACTGACTCAGCTATGCACTGACTCAGCTACACACTGACTCGACTACACACTGACTCGACTACGCACTGACTCAACTACACACTGACTCGACTACGCACTGACTCGGCAACGCACTGACTCGGCTACGCAGTGACTCGACTACACACTGACTCAGCTACGCACTGACTCGACAATGCAGTGACTTGACTAAACACTGAACTACACACTGACTCGACTACGCACTGACTCGACAATGCACTGACTCGGCTACACACTGACTCGACTATACACTGAACTACACACTGACTCAACTATGCAGTGACTCAGCTACGCACTGACTTGACCACACACTGACTCAGCTATGCACTGACTCGACAATGCACTGACTCGGCTACACACTGACTCGGCTACGCACTGACTCGACTACACACTGACTCAGCTACGCACTGACTCAGCTACGCACTGACTCGACTATACACTGAACTACGCACTGACTCGACTACACACTGACACGGCTACGCACTGACTCGACTACACACTGACTCAGCTACGCACTGACTCGACTATACACTGAACTACGCACTGACTCTACTACACACTGACTTGGCTATGCACTGACTCGGCTACGCACTGATTCGGCTACACACTGACTCGACTATACACTGAACCACACAGTGACTCGACTAAGCACTGACTCTGCTATGTACTGACTCAACCAAGCAGTCACTCGGCTATACACTGATTTAAACACTGACTCGGCTACGCACTGACTCGTCTACGCACTGACTCAGCTATGCACTGACTCGACAATGCACTGACTTGACTAAACACTGATCTACACACTGACTCGACTACGCACTGACTCGACAATGCACTGACTCGGCTACACACTGACTCAACTATACACTGAACTACACACTGACTCAACTACGCAGTGACTCGGCTACGCACTGACTCGTCTACGCACTGACTCAGCTATGCACTGACTCGACAATGCACTGACTTGACTAAACACTGATCTACACACTGACTCGACTACGCACTGACTCGACAATGCACTGACTCGGCTACACACTGACTCAACTATACACTGAACTACACACTGACTCAACTACGCAGTGACTCGGCTACACACTGACTCGGCTACACACAGACTCGGCTACGCACTGACTCGACTACACACTGACTCAGCTACGCACTGACTCAGCTACGCACTGACTCGACTATACACTGAACTACGCACTGACTCGACTACACACTGACTCGGCTACACACTGACTAGGCTATGCACTGACTCGACTACACACTGACTCAGCTACGCACTGACTCAGCTACGCACTGACTCCACTATACACTGAACTATGCACTGACTCGACTACACACTGACTCGGCTACGCACTTACTCAACTACGCACTGACTCGTCTACACACTGACTTGACTATACACTGAACTACACACTGACTTAGCTACACAGTGACTCGACTACACACTGACTCAGCTACGCACTGACCTGACTACGCAGTGACTCGGCTACACACTGACTCGACTATACACTGAACTACGCTCTGACTCAGCTAAACACTGACTCGACTATACACTGACTCAACTAGGCACTGAGTCGACAACGCACTGACTCAGCTACACACTGACTCGACACCACACTGACTCGACTAGGCACTGACTCGACTACGCACTGACTCAGCTATACACTGAACTACACACTAACTCAACTACACACTGACTCGACAACGCACTGGCTCAGCTACGCACTGGCTCAGCTACGCACTGACTCGACTACACACTGACTCGACTACGCACTGACTCGACTACACACTGACTCGGCTACGCTCTGACTGGGCTACGCACTGAGTCGACTACGCACTGACTCGATTACACACTGACTCGACTATACACTGAACTACACACTGACTCAACTACGCAGTGACTCGGCTACGCACTGACTCATCTACGCACTGACTCGACTACACACTGACTCAGCTACGCACTGACTCGACAATGCACTGGCTCAGCTATGCACTGACTCAGCTACGCACTGACTCGACTACACACTGACTCGACTACGCACTGACTCGTCTACACACTGACTCGGCTACGCTCTGACTCGGCTACGCACTGAGTCGACTACGCACTGACTCGATTACACACTGACTCGACTATACACTGAACTACACACTGACTCAACTACGCAGTGACTCGGCTACGCACTGACTCGTCTACGCACTGACTCGACTACACACTGACTCGACTACACACTGACTCAGCTACACACCGACTCGACAATGCATTGACTTGACTAAACACTGAACTACGCACTGACTTGACTACACACTGACTCGGCTACGCACTTACTCGACTACGCACTGACTCGGCTACACACTGACTTGACTATACACTGAACTACACACTGACTCAACTACGCACTGACTTGTCAAAGCACTGACTCAGCTATGCACTCACTTGACTACACACTGACTTGGCTATGCACTGAATCGACTACGCACTGACTCGACAACGCACTGCCTCGGCTATACACTGAACTACACACTGACTCGACTCCCCACTGACTCAACTACGCAGTAACTCAGCTATGCACTGACTTGGCTACACACTGACTCGACTATACACTGACTGAACTACGCACTGACTCTACTACGCCCTGCCTCGGCTATACACTGAACTACACACTGACTCGACTACTCACTGACTCGACAACGCACTGACTCGACTACGCACTGACTCAGCTATGCACTGACTCAACTACGCACTGACTCAGCTACGCAATGATTCAGCTACGCACTGACTCGACTACATACTGACTCTGCTATGCACTGAGTCGACTACGCACTGACTCAGCTATACACTGAACTACGCACTGACTCGACTACACACTGACTCAGCTCTACGCACTGACTCGACTACGCACTGACTCGACTATGCACTGACTCGTCTACAAATTGACTTGACTATACACTGAACTACACACTGACTCGACAATGCACTGACTCAGCTACGCACTGACTCAACTACGCACTGACTCGATTAAGCACTCACTCGGCTACACACTGACTCGGCTACGCACTGACTCGACTACGCACTGACTCAGCTATGCACTGACTCAACTACGCACTGACTTGACAACGCACTGACTCAGCTACGCATTGACTCAGCTACGCACTGACTCGACTACATACTGACTCGGCTATGCACTGAGTTGACTACGCACTGACTCGACAACGCACTGCCTCAGCTACGCACTGACTAGGTTATGCACTGAGTCGGCTACGCACTGACTCGGCTACGCACTGACTCGACTATACACTGAACTACGCACTGACTCGACTACACACTGACTCAGCTACGCACTGACTCAGCTACACACTGACTCCACTATACACTGAACTACGAACTGACTCGACTACACACTGACTCAGCTCTACGCACTGACTTGGCTACGCACTGACTCGACTACGCACTGACTCGCCTACACACTGACTTGACTATACACTGAACTACGCACTGACTCAGCTACGCACTGAGTTGACTACGCACTGACTCGACTACGCACTGACTCAGCTACGCACTGACTCGACTACGCACTGACTCGGCTACGCTCTGACTCGGCTACGCACTGAGTCGACTACGCACTGACTCGATTACACACTGACTCGACTATACACTGAACTACACACTGACTCAACTACGCAGTGACTCGGCTACGCACTGACTCGACTACACACTGACTCAGCTACGCACTGACTCGACAATGCACTGACTTGACTAAACACTGAACTACGCACTGACTTGACTACACACTGACTCGGCTACGCACTTACTCGACTACGCACTGACTCCGCTACACACTGACTTGACTATACACTGAACTACACACTGATTCGACTACGCACTGCCTCGTCTATACACTGAACTACACACTGACTCGACAACGCACTGCCTCGGCTATACACTGAACTACACACTGACTCGACTCCCCACTGACTCAACTACGCAGTAACTCAGCTATGCACTGACTTGGCTACACACTGACTCGACTATACACTGACTCAACTACGTACTGACTCAACTACGCAGTGACTCGGCTATACACTGAACTACACACTGACTCGGCTACGCACTGACTCGGCTACGCATTAAGTCGACTATACACTGAACTACACACTGACTCAAATAGGCAGTGACTCGGCTACGCACTGACTTGACTATGCACTGACTCGGCTACACACTGACTCGATTACACACTGACCTGACTACGCACTGACTCAGTTACACACTGACTCGACTATACACGGAACTACGCACTGACTCGACTACACACTGACTCGACTACGCACTGACTCGACAATGCACTGACTCGGCTACACACTGACTCAACTATACACTGAACTACACACTGACTCAACTACGCAGTGACTCGGCTACACACTTACTCGGCTACACACTGACTCAGTTACGCACTGACTCAGCTACGCACTGACTCGACTATACACTGAACTACGCACTGACTCGACTACACACTGACTCGGCTACACACTGACTAGGCTATGCACTGACTCGACTACACACTGACTCAGCTACGCACTGACTCAGCTACGCACTGACGCCACTATACACTGAACTATGCACTGACTCGACTACACACTGACTCGGCTATGCACTTACTCAACTACGCACTGACTCGTCTACACACTGACTTGACTATACACTGAACTACACACTGACTTAGCTACACAGTGACTCGACTACACACTGACTCAGCTACGCACTGACCTGACTACACAGTGACTCGGCTACACACTGACTCGACTATACACTGAACTACGCTCTGACTCAGCTAAACACTGACTCGACTATACACTGACTCAACTAGGCACTGAGTCGACAACGCACTGACTCAGCTACGCACTGACTCGTCACCACACTGACTCGACTAGGCACTGACTCGACTAAGCACTGACTCAGCTATACACTGAATTACACACTAACTCAACTACACACTGACTCGACAACGCACTGGCTCAGCTACGCACTGACTCAGCTACGCACTGACTCGACTACGCACTGACTCGGCTAAGCACTGAGTCAACTACGCAGTGACTCGGCTACGCACTGACTCGACTACACACTGACTCAGCTACACACTGACTCGACAATGCATTGACTTGACTAAACACTGAACTACGCACTGACTTGACTACACACTGACTCGACTACGCACTGACTCGGCTACACACTGACTTGACTATACATTGAACTACACACTGACTCAACTACGCACTGACTTGTCAAAGCACTGACTCAGCTATGCACTCACTTGACTACACACTGACTCGGCTATGCACTGAATCGACTACGCACTGACTCGACAACGCACTGCCTCGGCTATACACTGAACTACACACTGACTCGACTCCCCACTGACTCAACTACGCAGTAACTCAGCTATGCACTGACTTGGCTACACACTGACTCGACTATACACTGACTGAACTACGCACTGACTCGACTACGCCCTGCCTCGGCTATACACTGAACTACACGCTGAATCGACTACTCACTGACTCGACAACGCACTGACTCGACTACACACTGACTCAGCTATGCACTGACTCAACTACGCACTGACTCAGCTACGCAATGATTCAGCTACGCACTGACTCGACTACATACTGACTCTGCTATGCACTGAGTCGACTACGTACTGACTCAGCTATACACTGAACTACGCACTGACTCGACTACACACTGACTCAGCTCTACGCACTGACTCGACTACGCACTGACTCGACTATGCACTGACTCGTCTACAAATTGACTTGACTATACACTGAACTACACACTGACTCGACAATGCACTGACTCAGCTACGCACTGACTCAACTACGCACTGACTCGGCTACGCACTGACTCGATTAAGCACTCACTCGGCTACGCACTGAGTCGACTACGCACTGACTCGATTACACACTGACTCGACTATACACTGAACTACACACTGACTCAACTACGCAGTGACTCGGCTACGCACTGACTCGTCTACGCACTGACTCGACTACACACTGACTCAGCTACGCACTGACTCGACAATGCACTGACTTGACTAAACACTGAACTACGCACTGACTTGACTACACACTGACTCGGCTACGCACTTACTCGACTACGCACTGACTCGGCTACACACTGACTTGACTATACACTGAACTACACACTGATTCGACTACGCACTGCCTCGGCTATACACTGAACTACACACTGACTCGACAACGTACTGCCTCGGCTATACACTGAACTACACACTGACTCGACTCCCCACTGACTCAACTACGCAGTAACTCAGCTATGCACTGACTTGGCTACACACTGACTCGACTATACACTGACTCAACTACGTACTGACTCAACTACGCAGTGACTTCGGCTATACACTGAACTACACACTGACTCGGCTACGCACTGACTCGGCTACGCACTAAGTCGACTATACACTGAACTACACACTGACTCAAATAGGCAGTGACTCGGCTACGCACTGACTTGACTATGCACTGACTCGGCTACACACTGACTCAATTACACACTGACCTGACTACGCACTGACTCAGCTACACACTGACTCGACTATACACTGAACTACGCACTGACTCGACTACACACTGACTCGACTACGCACTGACTCGACAATGCACTGACTCGGCTACACACTGACTCAACTATACACTGAACTACACACTGACTCAACTACGCAGTGACTCGGCTACACACTGACTCGGCTACACGCGGACTCGGCTACGCACTGACTCGACTACACACTGACTCAGTTACGCACTGACTCAGCTACGCACTGACTCGACTATACACTGAACTACGCACTGACTCGACTACACACTGACTCGGCTACACACTGACTAGGCTATGCACTGACTCGACTACACACTGACTCAGCTACGCACTGACTCAGCTACGCACTGACTCCACTATACACTGAGCTATGCACTGACTCGACTACACACTGACTCGGCTACGCACTTATTCAACTACGCACTGACTCGTCTACACACTGACTTGACTATACACTGAACTACACACTGACTTAGCTACACAGTGACTCGACTACACACTGACTCAGCTACGCACTGACCTGACTACGCAGTGACTCAGCTACACACTGACTCGACTATACACTGAACTACGCTCTGACTCAGCTAAACACTGACTCGACTATACACTGACTCAACTAGGCACTGAGTCGACAACGCACTGACTCAGCTACGCACTGACTCGACACCACACTGACTCGACTAGGCACTGACTCGACTAAGCACTGACTCAGCTATACACTGAACTACACACTAACTCAACTACACACTGACTCGACAACGCACTGGCTGAGCTACGCACTGACTCAGCTACGCACTGACTCGACTACACACTGACTCGACTACGCACTGACTCGGCTACGCTCTGACTCGGCTACGCACTGAATCGACTACGCACTGACTCGATTACACACTGACTCGACTATACACTGAACTACACACTGACTCAACTACGCAGTGACTCGGCTACGCACTGACTCGTCTACGCACGAGTCAGTGTGTAGTCGAGTACTGACTCGACTACACACTGACTCAGCTACGCATTGACTCGACAATGCACTGACTTGACTAAACACTGAACTACACACTGACTCGACTACGCACTGCCTCGACTACGCACTGACTCGGCTACGCACTGAGTCAACTACGCAGTGACTCGACTAGGCACTGACTCGACTACGCACTGACTCAGCTATACACTGAACTACACACTAACTCAACTACACACTGACTCGACAACGCACTGGCTCAGCTACGCACTGACTCAGCTACGCACTGACTCGACTACGCACTGACTCGGCTACGCACTGAGTCAACTACGCAGTGACTCGGCTACGCACTGACTCGACTACACACTGACTCAGCTACACACCGACTCGACAATGCATTGACTTGACTAAACACTGAACTACGCACTGACTTGACTACACACTGACTCGGCTACGCACTTACTCGACTACGCACTGACTCGGCTACACACTGACTTGACTATACATTGAACTACACACTGACTCAACTACGCACTGACTTGTCAAAGCACTGACTCAGCTATGCACTCACTTGACTACACACTGACTCGGCTATGCACTGAATCGACTACGCACTGACTCGACAACGCACTGCCTCGGCTATACACTGAACTACACACTGACTCGACTCCCCACTGACTCAACTACGCAGTAACTCAGCTATGCACTGACTTGGCTACACACTGACTCGACTATACACTGACTGAACTACGCACTGACTCGACTACGCCCTGCCTCGGCTATACACTGAACTACACACTGACTCGACTACTCACTGACTCGACAACGCACTGACTCGACTACGCACTGACTCAGCTATGCACTGACTCAACTACGCACTGACTCAGCTACGCAATGATTCAGCTACGCACTGACTCGACTACATACTGACTCTGCTATGGACTGAGTCGACTACGCACTGACTCAGCTATACACTGAACTACGCACTGACTCGACTACACACTGACTCAGCTCTACGCACTGACTCGACTACGCACTGACTCGACTATGCACTGACTTGTCTACAAATTGACTTGACTATACACTGAACTACACACTGACTCGACAATGCACTGACTCAGCTACGCACTGACTCAACTACGCACTGACTCGGCTACGCACTGACTCCATTAAGCACTCACTCGGCTACACACTGACTCGGCTACGCACTGACTCAGCTATGCACTGACTCAACTACGCACTGACTTGACAACGCACTGACTCAGCTACGCATTGACTCAGCTATGCACTGACTCGACTACATACTGACTCGGCTATGCACTGAGTTGACTACGCACTGACTCGACAACGCACTGCCTCAGCTACGCACTGACTAGGTTATGCACTGAGTCGGCTACGCACTGACTCGGCTACGCACTGACTCGACTATACACTGAACTACGCACTGACTCGACTACACACTGACTCAGCTACGCACTGACTCAGCTACACACTGACTCCACTATACACTGAACTACGAACTGACTCGACTACACACTGACTCAGCTCTACGCACTGACTTGGCTACGCACTGACTCGACTACGCACTGACTCGGCTACACACTGACTTGACTATACACTGAACTACGCACTGACTCAGCTACGCACTGAGTTGACTACGCACTGACTCGACTACGCACTGACTCAGCTACGCACTGACTCGACTACGCACTGACTCGGCTACGCTCTGACTCGGCTACGCACTGAGTCGACTACGCACTGACTCGATTACACACTGACTCGACTATACACTGAACTACACACTGACTCAACTACGCAGTGACTCGGCTACGCACTGACTCGTCTACGCACTGACTCGACTACACACTGACTCAGCTACGCACTGACTCGACAATGCACTGACTTGACTAAACACTGAACTACGCACTGAGTTGACTACACACTGACTCGGCTACGCACTTACTCGACTACGCACTGACTCGGCTACACACTGACTTGACTATACACTGAACTACACACTGATTCGACTACGCACTGCCTCGGCTATACACTGAACTACACACTGACTCGACAACGCACTGCCTCGGCTATACACTGAACTACACACTGACTCGACTCCCCACTGACTCAACTACGCAGTAACTCAGCTATGCACTGACTTGGCTACACACTGACTCGACTATACACTGACTCAACTACGTACTGACTCAACTACGCAGTGACTCGGCTATACACTGAACTACACACTGACTCGGCTACGCACTGACTCGGCTACGCACTAAGTCGACTATACACTGAACTACACACTGACTCAAATAGGCAGTGACTCGGCTACGCACTGACTTGACTATGCACTGACTCGGCTACACACTGACTCGATTACACACTGACCTGACTACACACTGACTCAGCTACACACTGACTCGACTATACACTGAACTACGCACTGACTCGACTACACACTGACTCAGCTCTACGCACTGACTCGGCTACACACTGACTCGACTATAAACTGAACTACACACTGACTTGACTACGCACTGACACAACTATGCAGTGACTCGGCTACGCACTGACTCGGCTACACACTGACTCGACTATACACTGACTCGACTACGCAGTAACTTGGCTAAACACTGACTCGGTTATACACTGAACTAAACACTGACTCGACTACGCACTGACTCAGCTACGCATTGACTCAACAATGCACTGACTTGACGATACACTGAACTACACACTGACTCAGCTACACACTGACTCGACAATTTACTGACTCGGCTACACACTGACTCGGCTACGCACTGACTCGACTACGCACTAACTCAGCTACACACTGACTCAGCTACACACTGACTCGACTATACACTGAACTACGCACTGACTCGACTAATCACTGACTCAGCTCTACGCACTGACTTGGCTACGCACTGACTCGAGTACGCACTGACTCGGCTACCCACTGACTCGACTATACACTGAACTAAACACTGACTCGGCTACGCACTGACTCGGCTATGCACTGAGTCGACTATACACTGAACTACACACTGACTCAACTACACAGTGACTTGGCTACGCACTAACTCGGCTACGCACTGACTCGACTACACACTGACTCGACTACGCATTGCCTCGACTATGCACTGACTCAGCTACACACTGACTCGACTATACACTGAACTACGCACTGACTCGACTACACACTGACTCAGCTCTACGCACTGATTCGGCTACACACTGTCTCGACTATAAACTGAACTACACACTGACTCGGCTATACACTGAACTACGCAGTGACTCGACTACGCACTGACTCAGCTACGCACTGACTCGACTACGCACTGACTCGGCTACGCATTGACTCGGCTATGCACTGACTCGACTACACACTGACTCGGCTACGCACTGACTCAGCTACGCACTGAGTCGACTACGCACTGAGTCGGCTACGCACTGACTCAGCTACGCACTGACTTGACTATACATTGAACTACACACTGACTCGACTACGCACTGACTTGACTACGCACTGACTCGGCTACGCACTGACTCGGCTACGCACTGACTCGACTACGCACTGACTGGGCTACACACTGGCGTACTGAACACACTCATATTCATTTAATCTTTACTTTCTGTAAACAGAAACAAACTTGATCAAATTTTCTTCTGTTCTGTTTTTTCTTTTTTCTGTTTTTATTTATAACAGAATGTACTTTGTTCCCAGTGCATTTGTGTGTTTGGAAATAAAAGCTACGAAAAGCATTTTGAGGTTTGTGCACTTTTTTAAACACATTGCTGTTCAGGCAACTGGTGGTGGATCAAACCCAGCAGGGTCTCTGTGTGGAGTTTAGATGTTCTCCAGGTTCCTCCCACAGTCCAAGAACACGCATGTCAACGGGTTCCTCAACCAGACCTACAGGAATGAGTGTAAGTGTGTCTACGATAGACAGGTGAGCTCTCCAGGGTGGAGCCCTGCCCTTCAACCAGCAACCTCCCAGTTGTGAACTGAAGTCTTGGAACTATCAAAGTCATGGTTCCTCCACCAACCACAGGCTGAGGTTCCTCTACTGACCACTAGAGGCTGCAGTTTCACTACTGACCGCTAGAGGCTGCAGTTCCTCCACCAACCGCTAGAGGCTGCAGTTCCTCTACAGACGGCTAGAGGCTGCAGTTCCTCTACCGACCGCTAGAGGCTGCAGTTCCTCTACAGACGGCTAGAGGCTGCAGTTCCTCTACCGACCGCTAGAGGCTGCAGTTCCTCTACTGACGCTAGACTGACCGCTAGAGGCTGCAGTTCCTCTACCGACCGCTAGAGGCTGCAGTTCCTCTACCGACCGCTGACCGCTAGAGGCTGCAGTTCCTCTACCGACCGCTAGAGGCTGCAGTTCCTCTACCGACCGCTAGAGGCTGCAGTTTCACTACCGACCGCTAGAGGCTGCAGTTCCTCCACCGACCGCTAGAGGCTGCAGTTCCTCTACAGACGGCTAGAGGCTGCAGTTCCTCTGCCGACCGCTAGAGGCTGCAGTTCCTCTACCGACCACTAGAGGCTGCAGTTCCTCTACCGACCGCTAGAGGCTGCAGTTCCTCTACCGACCACTAGAGGCTGCAGTTCCTCTACTGACCACTTGAGGCTGCAGTCAGTCTCCACAGAACTCCAAGCTAAAATCAGCTGTAGTGGTTCAGTCATCTGGAAGCTCCTCCTGACTAACCAAAGTCTGTCTCAACTCTGAAAGACACACGACACTCTTCCTTCTTCATCCTCTGCTCTGTCTTTGTCCTCACCTTCATCTTCCTCACCACCAGAGTCATCCTCCACACCTCCATCCTCTGCTGTCTGGCTACTCTCTCTCCTACCACTACTCTACAGTGTCTGATCTCCTCCAGGGTCCATCATCTCCAGGTGTGGTCCACCTGTGTGCTCCTCCCTCCTCTCTGATCAGTCTCCCTGTGTTCCTGCTTCTTCTAGAAGAAAGTCTTCACTTCAACCATCTCCATCCATCACCTGACCTTCTACATCTTGAATACCAAACCTCCTCATCACCTCTGTTGTCTTCTCCAACAGGACCATTGAAGTCTGCTCCAGTCACCACTCTTTCATCTCTAGAGATCCTCTGCATCACTTCATCCACCTCCATCCAGAACTTCTCCTTCTCTTCTAACTCTCATCCTCCCTTTGGGTCAGAATCTCTAACTACATTGAACATCACTCCTTCAGTCTCTATCTTCAGACTCATCTCTCTGACACTGTCTACTCCTTCAGAACATTCCTAACAAGCTCTTCCTTCTAGATAACTCCTCCTCCATTCATCTCTCCATCATGATGAAACAGTCTGAACCTGCTCCTCAGCTTCTACCTTTCCACCTGGTCTCCTGAACATCAGAACCTCTGCATCATGTCAACCATCTCCACCTGTTCCTGTCATCGTCCCATCATCCTCTCATCATCTTCTCCTCTCTTCTCTCTGGACATGTCTTCCTCCTCTCCTTCTCCACCAGCAGTAGTCCAGGTTCCAGCAGCTCCCAGTAGGTCAACAGCTCTGATGGTGGTGGTTGTTGACCCGGGCTTTGACCCATCCAGTTTGGTTTCATGGGTCTGGTGGTTCACGTGTTTAGTTTGTAACAGATGGAAAATCTTCCTGACAAAACCCTCTGCATTTATCTGGGCTTGGGACCAGCTCAGAAAGACTCCGGGGTCTGAGCCCAGAGGGTCTGAGGGTCTGAGCCCCAAGGGTCTGAGCCCAGAGGGTCTGAGGGTCTGAGCCCCAACGCTGCACTGAACACTGGAAATGAAGCTGTTGAGGCAACATGAATATAAAGTAGCAGGAATGATCATCCTGGGTGAACAGAGCAAGAACAACGAGCTTCTAGATGCTAACCCTAACCCTACCACACACTAGGGATGAAACGGTTACCGGGATTATGGAAAAACGCGGTAAACGATTACCGTTTGTGTTTGACTTCAACTCGTTATCGCGGTCGATTACCAGGAAGTGTAATATCAGCCTCCCCTTACCAAAAGTAGTATACTTAAGTATACTATAAGAATATATATATATAGAATATATACTTAAGTATATACTTAAGTATATACTTAAGTATAAGTATAAGTATACTATACTTATAGTATACTTGAGTATACTACTTTTTTCAAGTCTGCGAGCGACTCGCGACTGTGTCTCGCGTGAATATGTAGCTTGTAACATCAGCATTGTAACGTTAGCATGGAGGAAAGTGGTGATAGCATGCAGGACATTTACCAACCCATTAAAAGGACCAAATTCGAGGTCTAGACATCTATTTTTTTTTAAGAATGCAGGGGGAACAACTGGTGGAGGACAGTTATCCTGTCTACAGAGCACTTGTTTACATTTTATTGTAATTTGTAGAAGCAACTTGAAGGCTAATGCTTCAAGCTACTGAGATGTTTGACCAAGAGTAACCTGGTCGACGCGCTTTGCTTACTCGCATTTCGTAAACGATACTGTTGCATGTTGATCTAAAAAGGACCAGAACGATGTTCTTCTGATGCAGTTAAAATATTCATTTATTACATTAACTGACCCGACAACCATAACGCCGACAGTTAGCGCCACAGCGGTCAAAAACCTTTTGTCCTTCCAGGTCCAACAGCTAACCAATAACAGGCAGCTACCTTTATACCTGACCCTCAGGTAACAACACAGTGACACCCAGCGGCGGAGCGTCAGGGGGGACTGGGGGGGCGGTACTCCCCCTGGCCTGGGCCCTGGGGGGCCCGGTGAAAGACCAAGAAACAGGCCCTTCCCTCAGTGTTGATTGCATATTGCACAACCGTGGATTCAACAATTTCTGCGCGAAATGTTTCACGCTTCGGCTGAGGTAATATATAGGTTGCTCCAGCCAGAATGAATCATGGTTGGTCAAAAAATTTAAGACTGACTTTGGTCATAAAGGTTTATTCAACACAGTGAATTAAATGTGCTGCATGGCTGGCTTCATGTTCACTCTCACAGTTAACTTTACAATGTGCAAAGTTACAAGATCTCCAAATGTATTTTGGTAAAATCGTCATCAACAGCCGTCCATCACCGTCATCATCAATCACTAGTCAACAGAGTCAACGCGGTGGAGGCTGGTGGATCAAAGACTAATGTAATTATGAGTGGCAGTTCATATAAACATAAAAGTGGAGCGACAAAACGCAAAGAAAAGGAAAAAAGAGCGCAGGAGAAAACGAAACTTAAAAAGCTGGACACGTATTTTGTCCGTCCCAATCCTGGAGATGAACCTGACATTGTTGGCATCGAGTCAAGCCCGCAAAATGTGGCACCACGGTCAGGGAGCCAGATTCGCAGGTACAATTTCTCACAATCACTGACACTGAAAACAATATATGAGTTAGTTTTAAACTGCTAATGTGGTTGTTATCGGAGTAGCCCGGCCACCTAACGTTATTGTTAGGGACCAGGTAGTCTATTGTTTTTGTTCTCATGGTTTGCTAGACTTCATGTCAGTTTTGTCGGGTTACGTCAGCAAGCACAAGATGATGAGCTCGTCGTGTACCCTTTCAATAGTGGTGAGTACTTCTGCTATTTTATATTGAATCTATGTTTGTACGTGAACGTGTGGGCCGCTGTGCCAATTTTACAAAATGTAAGCAATGTGTCAAAAATGTAGTAATGCTTGTAAGTCCCGCTGTTGCAGGCATACGTATGTTGTAAAACGATGTAATCACAAGCTTTATTGGGTTTAAAGGGCCCGGTCATGTGCCCCGCCCTCGGCCCGGCAGTGACAAGTTCCACTACTGGCGACACCCACAGACACACAGAGTGAACTACAATTCAGAACAACATATTTGGCTCCTAAACAACTGTTTCTTTATTTGCACATTTATACGTATTTAAGGTTCAGCTTAAAGTCAAAAGTTTATTTCATTTGAACTTCACTATAATTCTTGTTCCTGATAATTGTTTGCATATTGTGGCCTACTATGGTTGTTAAAGTGTTTATTTAAATTTACACCAGACAAATAAACTTTGTTCCTGTTATTTAGTTTGTTCATTTAAAATAAAACCTTTCTGTGCCAGTTGTTTCTCCGTTTAATGTGAAAGTTTCATTTTGATAAGATTTTGGTTTCTGATATTTTAGTTTGACAAGAAAATCACAAAATTTAGTGAAATTATTTAAATGTATGTGTTTTTTGGACATTTGTACAGCAATTAAGAATATCGCGATAAAATCGTAAACTGTGATAATTTGGCCATTATAATTGAGATATCAGATTTTCTGTTCGAGACCTGTGGGTCACATGACTGCTCTCCACACGTGTGATGACATCAGCGGAGGATCCGGCCGGATCCATATGGCAGAACATTAAGACTGTCACAACATCACAACTTAAAAAAATGTTTTGTTCAGTAAATATTATACCTACAGGCAGAAATTAAACATTTCCAAGCCTGCTGTAAGGACTGTGAGGAAATGGACGGAGGAGTCAAAGCTGGAGTTACAGGCCTGCTTTGACTGCACTGACTGGAGTGTTTTTGAAGCTGCAGCCACAGACCTCAATGAACTCACTGACACTGTGACATCGTACATCAGTTTTTGTGAGGACATGTGTGTGCAGACCAAGACCTTCTGCACATACAACAACAGCAAACCTTGGTTTACTCCCAACCTTAGGAAGCTGCGCCAGGACAAGGAGGTGGCCTACAGAGGTGGGGACCGGGCCCTGTTTAAGCAGGCCAGAAACAAGCTGACAAAGGAGATCAAAGTAGCTAAGAGGAGCTACAGTGAGAAGCTTAAAAACAGCCTCTCAGCCAACGACCCTGCGTCAGTTTGGAGAGGCCTGCAACACATCACCAACTACAGGAGACCATCCCCCCACCCGGTGAAAAACCCCAGACTGGCAGACGACCTGAACGGCTTCTACTGTAGGTTTGAGAATCCCCCATTCACACTTCTCAACCACACAAAAGGATTACCTGCAACACCCTCTCCTCCTCCCCTCCACCCAGACCCCCCGCCTGCACTAAGGATCTGTGAGGTGGATGTGTGTCGGCTCTTCCAACAGAAGATCAGGAAGGCTCCAGGACCTGATGGTGTGTCCCCCTCCTGCCTGAGAGTCTCTGCTCACCAGCTGGCACCCATCTTCACCCAGATCTTTAACCGATCTCTGGAGCTGTGTGAAGTGCCCTCCTGCTTCAAGCGCTCCATTATCATCCCCGTGCCCAAAAAGCCCTCCATCACAGGAATAAATGACTACAGGCCTGTCGCTCTGACATCTGTGGTCATGAAATCCTTTGAGACACTGGTGTTGAGCCACCTGAAGGACATCACAGGACCCCTGCTGGACCCCCTGCAGTTTGCCTACAGGGCAAACAGGTCGGCGGACGATGCAGTCAACATGGGACTGCACTACATCCTGCAGCACCTCGACTCCCCAGGGATGTACGCGAGGGTCTTGTTTGTGGATTTCAGCTCGGCCTTCAACACCATCGTCCCTGAAATCCTCCACCGGAAGCTCACCCAGCTCACCGTGCCTGCCTCCACCTGTCAGTGGATTACCAGCTTCCTGACTGACAGGCAGCAGCAGGTGAGGCTGGGGGGCATCACGTCGAGCATCCGGACCATCAGCACTGGCGCCCCCCAGGGGTGTGTCCTCTCCCCACTGCTCTTCTCCCTCTACACAAATGACTGCACCTCAGGGCACCCTTCTGTGAAACTCCTGAAGTTTGCGGACGACACCACTGTCATCGGTCTGATCCGGGACGGTGACGAGTCTGCTTACAGACGGGAGGTGGAACAGCTGGTCCACTGGTGTAGTCAGAACCACCTGGAGCTGAACCCGCTCAAGACTGTGGAGATGACAGTGGACTTTAGGAGAAGGCCTCCGACACTCCCCCCCCTCACCATCCTCAACAACACAGTGTCTACTGTGGACAACTTCAGGTTTCTGGGATCCACTTTCTCTCGGGACCTGAAGTGGACTTCCCACATAGACACTGTCCAGAAGAAGGCCCAGCAGAGGTTGTACTTCCTGCGACAGCTCAGGAAGTTTAACCTGCCACAGGAGCTGCTGACCATCTTCTACACTGCCATCATCCAGTCTGTCCTCTGCTCCTCTATCACTGTCTGGTTTGGATCAGCCACTAAGAGGGACAGGGCCAGACTGCAACGGACTATCAGGTCTGCAGAGAACCATCGGTGCTGACCTTCCCTCCATCCAGGACTTGTACCGGTCCAGGGTCAGGAAACGGGCAGCTAACATCTCTGCAGACCCCTCACATCCCGGACACGGACTGTTCAAGCTCCTCCCCTCTGGTAGGCGTTACAGAGCACTGTTCGCCAAAACCAGCCGACACAGAGACAGTTTCTTTCCTCAGGCTGTCGCTCTGATAAACTCTTAACAGTCACAGAGTGTCAGAAGAACCACAAAAAATTGCACAAAAAAATTCCACAATAACATGTTAGCCTCTTAGCTTGTATATATTGCTGTATATTGTTGTATATACTGTGCTAGTAATTTGTTATATTTTTATTTTTATTCTAATTGTACAAAGAGAGCTTAGTAACCGGAGTCAAATTCCTTGTTTGTGTGCACAAACTTGGCCAATAAAACTGATTCTGATTGTGATTCTGATTCTGATATTAGCCATTTTTATAACAACATGCTTTTTCAGATCAAAAATGTTGTGATTTTGTAAAAACATTTGTGATTTTAGGACAAAGTTGTAATAAAATGTGAAAAAGTTTCAATATTTGGTTAAAAGGTCATAAATTTGCTGAATTCGTGATTTTCGCCAAAATGAGGTGAGTTTTCTAACAACAAATCTTGTAAAATTCACCATTTCATGACAAAATGTTCCTTATTAGAAAACAAAAGAAGTTTTCTTCAGAATGTGATGAGTTTCTATGATCGTAGAAATAAATGAGTGTAATTAAACACGTTTATGGTTCAATGACAGTCGAAGGACTGGACACGCCCTTTGTGATGTCACCTGCAGGTGAAGCATCTTCTTCATGGTGCTGCCATGTTAGTAGGAACTGACTCCACCCACCTCTGAACGAGCAGATGGGCTGGACCACGCCCACCTTACCTTAGATAGCTTAGCTTCAGTTACCTGTTAGCTTAGCTTATGCTAACCTCTGGATGGTATCAATAGATGTTTGATGTTTGTGTGAGTCGACAATAAAGGTGTTATTATCAAATGATGCCAACTAATTTTATTAACAACATCGTTAGTGAAACTAGCCCCGCCCCCCCAGCAGGAGACCGAGCTCCTCCAGAAGTCCTGGGTTCAGATGTTGTTGGTTAGTGGTCCAGTTAGTGAACCTGGAAGGGTCCCCAGGTGAAGGTCTCTGGACATCCAGGTGATCTACAGACAGTCCAGTCAGTCTCCTCTGGTTAGCTGGGGTAAGCAACCGACCCAGAACCTTCCAGACCAACCCAGAACCTCAATGCAGTTAACAGCACAACAAGACATCCATCCTCCAGTATCATGGAGGTCTGCTGGACTGTCCCAGCAGGACACCTGGAGAGGACACCTGGAGAGGTCAACAGTCCATCGCAGTGCCACGCCCACTCCCATAAACAACCAATGACTGCCTCGTCTTCATCTCCTCTGGGACATCAGGCATCAGTGACCTCTGACCCCAACCCCGTCCATCAGATCTGGTCCTCCTGAAGGTCCTGCACCAGTTCTACACCAGGTGTTCCAGGTTTTCTTTTCCAGGTGGTTTTCAGGCAACTCTTGGGATCCGGTCTTTGTCCGGTGTCCTTGGAAATACTTTGAACCTTAACGCTGGTTTGGGCGCTTTGCTAGAACCAATCAGGACCGTGGGTGCAGAATAGGTGAAAAGAATGAAATGTTTGTGTAAAGGTGAGCGCTGGCCCCTCCTCCCTTGTTACCGGCGGGACTCAGAGGATCCAGAATCAGAGACCCCAGACACAAGTGGTTCTGGTTCCAGTCATGTGGTCTCACACAGCTGAAGAAAGACAAAATGTTTAATGAAGCTCCGCCTCCACGGGCCACATGACCCCAGCTCACCTGTCCTGATGGTCTACACCTGCTGCTCTGGTTGCTGTCTCAGCTGCTCACTGGCTGGAGCATCGTAGCTCAGAACCTGGACCAGTTTCAGGACTGGTGTCGGTATTGTATCACTACCAGGACCAACACCTGGTCCAGGACCTGGCCAAGACCAGGTCAGGTGCCAGTAACAGGGCCAGAAGCAGAGCAGGGACTACTGGGACCTGAATTAGGACCTGGAGCAGCACCAGGACCAGCATGAGAACTATCAGTCCAGGACCAGGACTAGGACCAGGACATATGTACTGAAGGTTCTCCCAAACCTGGTGATCCAGTCTGAGTGTGTGAGCAGATGAACTTTAACGTTGATCAGATTAAGCCCTGCCCCTTGGGCTGCCCATAATCTCTGCAAACAAACTGCAACAGAAGAAACTGCTGACGTCACACACGACCAGTAACCGTGAGAGGACGCCATGACAACAAGATCAGCCAAGACCACGCCCACTCACGTCTGTGGTTTCAGGTTTCAGAGGCGTGGCCTGAAGCCACATGGCATGATGACAAGAGCTGACTCCGCCCATCCCCGGTTCATTATTAAAAAGGGTGGAACCAGCGCCAAGGGCGGAGGGACACTGTATAAGCCCCGCCCACCTCAGTCACTAACCTCAAAGCAGCTATTTAGCTGCATACTAATAAAGAATCACAAAATAATATATTAAAATAAAAACCTGTGAAAAACTATAAGATAAAATGTGAAATAGAGGTAACACAGAATAAAATATTAAAATTATTTAAAATTTAGTAATGCAGAATAAAAAAGTAAAAAAAAAAAAAGACGGTGAAATAATATAAAAATGAACAAGTATAAAATCAAATAAGAACTGTTTTAGACTCCACAGAGTCACAACTGACTTTTCCCCTAAAGTCAGAAGTTTTTCACCAGAACCGTTCCTCTGGAGACTAGAATCGGTTCTCTGGAGACCAGAACCGGTCCTCTGGAGACCAGAACCAGTCCTCTGGAGACCAGAACCGGTCCTCTGGAGACCAGAACCAGTCCTCTGGAGACCAGAACCGGTCCTCTGGAGACCAGAACCGGTCCTGTTGACACACGTTCTGTTTCATGGTCTGAAGCTGAAAGAAAACCCTCCAATAATCAATCACATCTGATCAATCATGACTGGAAATCCATGTGGCGCGTGTCGTGGGCCAGAGTGACGCAGTCACATGTTCATCAACATCAGTTGCTCATCTGTGTGTTTGTGCAGATGTTTTCACACCGCTGGATCCGGTTCAACTGCGGGGAAAAACGCACCAGACTCCGTCCAGAAATGGACAGATTCCTGCCGCCAGTTCGCGCCGACAAACCGACTGATGCTGAAACAAACATCCCGGTGTTTGTCTAAAACTTTCTTCAGATTCGAATGAACCGTAAGCCGATTTAAAGATGACGCACCGGGCTTCGGGAAAACAGCTCGCATTGTTCGGATCCCGCGCGCCGCTGCACGCGAGCAGCGCGCATTCTTGAAAGCAAACGATTTTGAGACCGGAATTCCTCCGTGGGGAGGAACCGTGGTCACAGGACACTTACCTGGATCACTTGCGGCGGCTGCGTCACGTGATCCGCGACCGGTCCTGACGGGAAAACCCGCTCAGCTGAGGGTCCGTCGGTCTAATCGATCAGGGATCGATGATCTGATCGGAGCTCTTCATCCCCATCTTCCCCATCCACGCAGCATCAGCAGCAGCGCGAGGAGCGCTCACGCACACGCCCTCGCCCATGCGCGCACACGGAAATCAACAGGACGTTCTTGACGAGACTTTCAAAATAAAACAATTATTCGGTGTGAAAACTTCCAACTTACGGTCCCCAAAAACCCTCAGAACCAGTAGAACCAGTGGAATCAGTGGAACCAGTGTTTCCTGCTCTAGAGCAGAGCTGCTGGATTCACAGATAAATAAAAAATATAATAAAAATAAAACTGAAAAACACTCAAACACTCATTTATAAAGTAATCAAACAAAAAAAATGATCTGAACTGATGATGAACGGTTCTCTGGACCTGTGGTTCTGGTTTCTTAGTTCATGAAGGTCCAACATCTTCATTAGTCAGCTGGTTCTGATGGCTGCAGGTACCAGTGAAGGTTGTCTACATGGTGGATGAACGGTTCTCTGGACCTGTGGTTCTGGTTTCTTAGTTCATGAAAGTCCAACATCTTCATTAGTCAGCTGGTTCTGATGGCTGCAGGTACCAGTGAAGGTTGTCTACATGGTGGATGAACGGTTCTCTGGACCTGTGGTTCTGGTTTCTTAGTTCATGAAAGTCCAACATCTTCATTAGTCAGCTGGGTTCTGATGGCTGCAGGTACCAGTGAAGGTTGCCTACATGGTGGATGAACGGTTCTCTGGACCCGTGGTTCTGGTTTCTTAGTTCATGAAGGTCCAACATCTTCATTGCTCAGCTGGTTCTGATGGCTGCAGGTACCAGTGAAGGTTGTCTACATGGTGGATGAACTGTTCTCTGGACCTGTGGTTCTTGTTTTTAGTTCATGAAGGTCCAACATCTTCATTAGTCAGCTGGTTCTGATGGCTGCAGGTACCAGTGAAGGTTGTCTACATGGTGGATGAACTGTTCTCTGGACCTGTGGTTCTGGTTTCTTAGTTCATGAAAGTCCAACATCTTCATTAGTCAGCTGGTTCTGATGGCTGCAGGTACCAGTGAAGGTTGTCTACATGGTGGATGAACTGTTCTCTGGACCTGTGGTTCTGGTTTCTTAGTTCATGAAAGTCCAACATCTTCATTAGTCAGCTGGTTCTGATGGCTGCAGGTACCAGTGAAGGTTGTCTACATGGTGGATAAACGGTTCTTTGGAATTCTGATTCTGGTTTCTTAGTTCATGAAGGTCCAACATCGTCTTTAGTCAGCTGGTTCTGATGGCTGCAGGTACCAGTGAAGGTTGTCTACATGGTGGATGAACTGTTCTCTGGACCTGTGGTTCTTGTTTTTAGTTCATATAGGTCCAACATCTTCATTGCTCAGCTGGTTCTGATGGCTGCAGGTACCAGTGAAGGTTGTCTACATGGTGGATGAACGGTTCTTTGGAATTCTGATTCTGGTTTCTTAGTTCATTAAGGTCCAACATCTTCATTGCTCAGCTGGTTCTGATGGCTGCAGGTACCAGTGAAGGTTGTCTACATGGTGGATAAACGGTTCTTTGGAATTCTGATTCTGGTTTCTTAGTTCATGAAGGTCCAACATCTTCTTTAGTCAGCTGGTTCTGATGGCTGCAGGTACCAGTGAAGGTTGTCTACATGGTGGATGAACGGCTCTTTGGAATTCTGGTTCTGGTTTCTTAGTTCATGAAGGTCCAACATCTTCATTAGTCAGCTGGTTTTGATGGCTGCAGGTACCAGTGAAGGTTGTCTACATGGTGGACGAACGGTTCTCTGGACCTGTGGTTCTGGTATTTTGTTCATGAAGGTCCAACATCTTCATTGCTCAGCTGGTTCTGATGGCTGCAGGTACCAGTGAAGGTTGTCTACATGGTGGATGAACGGTTCTTTGGAATTCTGATTCTGGTTTCTTAGTTCATGAAGGTCCAACATCTTCTTTAGTCAGCTGGTTCTGATGGCTGCAGGTACCAGTGAAGGTTGTCTACATGGTGGATGAACGGCTCTTTGGAATTCTGGTTCTGGTTTCTTAGTTCATGAAGGTCCAACATCTTCATTAGTCAGCTGGTTCTGATGGCTGCAGGTACCAGTGAAGGTTGTCTACATGGTGGATGAACGGTTCTCTGGACCCGTGGTTCTAGTTTCTTAGTTCATTCTTAGTTCTTAGTTCATGAAGGTCCAACATCTTCATTAGTCAGCTGGTTTTGATGGCTGCAGGTACCAGTGAAGGTTGTCTACATGGTGGACGAACGGTTCTCTGGACCTGTGGTTCTGGTATTTTGTTCATGAAGGTCCAACATCTTCATTGCTCAGCTGGTTCTGATGGCTGCAGGTACCAGTGAAGGTTGTCTACATGGTGGATGAACAGTTCTTTGGAATTCTGGTTCTGGTTTCTTAGTTCATGAAGGTCCAACATCTTCATTAGTCAGCTGGTTCTGATGGCTGCAGGTACCAGTGAAGGTTGTCTACATGGTGGATGAACGGTTCTCTGGACCCGTGGTTGTGGTCTCTTAGGTCATGAAGGTCCAACATCTTCATTGCTCAGCTGGTTCTGATGGCTGCAGGTACCAGTGAAGGTTGTCTACATGGTGGATGAACGGTTCTCTGGACCCGTGGTTCTGGTTTCTTTGTCCATAAAGGTCCAACATCTTCTTTAGTCAGCTGGTTCTGATGGCTGCAGGTACCAGTGAAGGTTGTCTACATGGTGGATGAACGGTTCTTTGGAATTCTGGTTCTGGTTTCTTAGTTCATGAAGGTCCAACATCTTCATTAGTCAGCTGGTTCTGATGGCTGCAGGTACCAGTGAAGGTTGTTTACATGGTGGATGAACGGTTGTCTGGACATGTGGTTCTGGTTTCTTTGTCCATGAAGGTCCAACATCTTCATTAGTCAGCTGGTTCTGATGGCTGCAGGTACCAGTGAAGGTTGTCTACATGGTGGATAAACGGTTCTTTGGAATTCTGATTCTGGTTTCTTAGTTCATGAAGGTCCAACATCTTCTTTAGTCAGCTGGTTCTGATGGCTGCAGGTACCAGTGAAGGTTGTCTACATGGTGGATAAACGGTTCTTTGAAATTCTGATTCTGGTTTCTTAGTTCATGAAGGTCCAACATCTTCTTTAGTCAGCTGGTTCTGATGGCTGCAGGTACCAGTGAAGGTTGTCTACATGGTGGATGAACGGTTCTCTGGACCCGTGGTTCTGGTTTCTTTGTCCATAAAGGTCCAACATCTTCATTAGTCAGCTGGTTCTGATGGCTGCAGGTACCAGTGAAGGTTGTCTACATGGTGGATAAACGGTTCTCTGGACCCGTGGTTCTGGTTTCTTTGTCCATGAAGGTCCAACATCTTCATTAGTCAGCTGGTTCTGATGGCTGCAGGTACCAGTGAAGGTTGTGTACATGGTGGATAAACGGTTCTTTGGAATTCTGATTCTGGTTTCTTAGTTCATGAAGGTCCAACATCTTCTTTAGTCATCTGGTTCTGATGGCTGCAGGTACCAGTGAAGGTTGCCTACATGGTGGATGAACGGTTCTCTGGACCCGTGGTTCTGGTTTCTTTGTCCATGAAGGTCCAACATCTTCTTTAGTCAGCTGGTTCTGATGGCTGCAGGTACCAGTGAAGGTTGTCTACATGGTGGATAAACGGTTCTTTGGAATTCTGATTCTGGTTTCTTAGTTCATGAAGGTCCAACATCTTCTTTAGTCATCTGGTTCTGATGGCTGCAGGTACCAGTGAAGGCTGTCTACATGGTGGATGAACGGTTCTCTGGACCCGTGGTTCTGGTTTCTTAGTTCATGAAGGTCCAACATCTTCATTAGTCAGCTGGTTTTGATGGCTGCAGGTACCAGTGAAGGTTGTCTACATGGTGGATGAACGGTTCTCTGGACCTGTGGTTCTGGTATTTTGTTCATGAAGGTCCAACATCTTCATTGCTCAGCTGGTTCTGATGGCTGCAGGTACCAGTGAAGGTTGTCTACATGGTGGATGAACAGTTCTTTGGAATTCTGGTTCTGGTTTCTTAGTTCATGAAGGTCCAACATCTTCATTAGTCAGCTGGTTCTGATGGCTGCAGGTACCAGTGAAGGTTGTCTATATGGTGGATGAACGGTTCTCCAGAACTGTGGTTCTGGTTTCTTAGTTCATGAAGGTCCAACATCTTCATTAGTCAGCTGGTTCTGATAGCTGCAGGTACCAGTAAAGGTTGTCTACATGGTGGATAAACGGTTCTTTGGAATTCTGATTCTGGTTTCTTAGTTCATGAAGGTCCAACATCTTCATTGCTCAGCTGGTTCTGATGGCTGCAGGTACCAGTGAAGGTTGTCTACATGGTGGATAAACGGTTCTTTGGAATTCTGATTCTGGTTTCTTAGTTCATGAAGGTCCAACATCTTCTTTAGTCAGCTGGTTCTGATGGCTGCAGGTACCAGTGAAGGTTGTCTACATGGTGGATGAACTGTTCTCTGGACCTGTGGTTCTTGTTTTTAGTTCATGAAGGTCCAACATCTTCATTGCTCAGCTGGTTCTGATGGCTGCAGGTACCAGTGAAGGTTGTCTACATGGTGGATGAACGGTTCTTTGGAATTCTGATTCTGGTTTCTTAGTTCATTAAGGTCCAACATCTTCATTGCTCAGCTGGTTCTGATGGCTGCAGGTACCAGTGAAGGTTGTCTACATGGTGGATAAACGGTTCTTTGGAATTCTGATTCTGGTTTCTTAGTTCATGAAGGTCCAACATCTTCTTTAGTCAGCTGGTTCTGATGGCTGCAGGTACCAGTGAAGGTTGTCTACATGGTGGATGAACGGCTCTTTGGAATTCTGGTTCTGGTTTCTTAGTTCATGAAGGTCCAACATCTTCATTAGTCAGCTGGTTTTGATGGCTGCAGGTACCAGTGAAGGTTGTCTACATGGTGGACGAACGGTTCTCTGGACCTGTGGTTCTGGTATTTTGTTCATGAAGGTCCAACATCTTCATTGCTCAGCTGGTTCTGATGGCTGCAGGTACCAGTGAAGGTTGTCTACATGGTGGATGAACGGTTCTTTGGAATTCTGATTCTGGTTTCTTAGTTCATGAAGGTCCAACATCTTCTTTAGTCAGCTGGTTCTGATGGCTGCAGGTACCAGTGAAGGTTGTCTACATGGTGGATGAACGGCTCTTTGGAATTCTGGTTCTGGTTTCTTAGTTCATGAAGGTCCAACATCTTCATTAGTCAGCTGGTTCTGATGGCTGCAGGTACCAGTGAAGGTTGTCTACATGGTGGATGAACGGTTCTCTGGACCCGTGGTTCTAGTTTCTTAGTTCATGAAGGTCCAACATCTTCATTAGTCAGCTGGTTTTGATGGCTGCAGGTACCAGTGAAGGTTGTCTACATGGTGGACGAACGGTTCTCTGGACCTGTGGTTCTGGTATTTTGTTCATGAAGGTCCAACATCTTCATTGCTCAGCTGGTTCTGATGGCTGCAGGTACCAGTGAAGGTTGTCTACATGGTGGATGAACAGTTCTTTGGAATTCTGGTTCTGGTTTCTTAGTTCATGAAGGTCCAACATCTTCATTAGTCAGCTGGTTCTGATGGCTGCAGGTACCAGTGAAGGTTGTCTACATGGTGGATGAACGGTTCTCTGGACCCGTGGTTGTGGTCTCTTAGGTCATGAAGGTCCAACATCTTCATTGCTCAGCTGGTTCTGATGGCTGCAGGTACCAGTGAAGGTTGTCTACATGGTGGATGAACGGTTCTTTGGAATTCTGGTTCTGGTTTCTTTGTCCATAAAGGTCCAACATCTTCTTTAGTCAGCTGGTTCTGATGGCTGCAGGTACCAGTGAAGGTTGTCTACATGGTGGATGAACGGTTCTTTGGAATTCTGGTTCTGGTTTCTTTGTCCATAAAGGTCCAACATTTTCTTTAGTCAGCTGGTTCTGATGGCTGCAGGTACCAGTGAAGGTTGTTTACATGGTGGATGAACGGTTGTCTGGACATGTGGTTCTGGTTTCTTTGTCCATGAAGGTCCAACATCTTCATTAGTCAGCTGGTTCTGATGGCTGCAGGTACCAGTGAAGGTTGTCTACATGGTGGATAAACGGTTCTTTGGAATTCTGATTCTGGTTTCTTAGTTCATGAAGGTCCAACATCTTCTTTAGTCAGCTGGGTCTGATGGCTGCAGGTACCAGTGAAGGTTGTCTACATGGTGGATGAACGGTTCTCTGGACCCGTGGTTCTGGTTTCTTTGTCCATGAAGGTCCAACATCTTCTTTAGTCAGCTGGTTCTGATGGCTGCAGGTACCAGTGAAGGTTGTCTACATGGTGGATAAACGGTTCTTTGGAATTCTGATACTGGTTTCTTAGTTCATGAAGGTCCAACATCTTCTTTAGTCAGCTGGTTCTGATGGCTGCAGGTACCAGTGAAGGTTGTCTACATGGTGGATGAACGGTTCTCTGGACCCGTGGTTCTGGTTTCTTAGTTCATGAAGGTCCAACATCTTCATTAGTCAGCTGGTTCTGATGGCTGCAGGTACCAGTGAAGGTTGCCTACATGGTGGATGAACGGTTCTCTGGACCCGTGGTTCTGGTTTCTTTGTCCATGAAGGTCCAACATCTTCTTTAGTCAGCTGGTTCTGATGGCTGCAGGTACCAGTGAAGGTTGTGTAGATGGTGGATAAACGGTTCTTTGGAATTCTGATTCTGGTTTCTTAGTTCATGAAGGTCCAACATCTTCTTTAGTCATCTGGTTCTGATGGCTGCAGGTACCAGTGAAGGCTGTCTTCATGGTGGATGAACGGTTCTCTGGACCCGTGGTTCTGGTTTCTTAGTTCATGAAGGTCCAACATCTTCATTAGTCAGCTGGTTTTGATGGCTGCAGGTACCAGTGAAGGTTGTCTACATGGTGGATGAACGGTTCTCTGGACCTGTGGTTCTGGTATTTTGTTCATGAAGGTCCAACATCTTCATTGCTCAGCTGGTTCTGATGGCTGCAGGTACCAGTGAAGGTTGTCTACATGGTGGATGAACAGTTCTTTGGAATTCTGGTTCTGGTTTCTTAGTTCATGAAGGTCCAACATCTTCATTAGTCAGCTGGTTCTGATGGCTGCAGGTACCAGTGAAGGTTGTCTACATGGTGGATGAACGGTTCTCTGGAATTTTGGGTCTGGTTTTTCTCCAGTTCTGTGTCCTGGACTAGAGACTGGTTTCTAGAACTGATCAATAATCTGGTATTAATATTTATCTGTCTGGTTCTGGTTCTTTAGATGACTCAAACCATGTAACAGTGTTTTTATTCCAGAATAGTTTCATCTCCAACCTCCATCACTGCTGATCCAGAACCGTTCAGATCTTTTCTAAATCTCTAAATTAAATCTTCAGACATAAATAGTGTTTATTACTATGATGATTTATTCTGTAGAATATTCTAGAAATGAATGATTCATCAGCGTTATTGATCATGTGATCAATATTATTGACTTGGTCTGAAACTACAGATGAGAATCTGTAGTTTCAGACCAAGTCAATAACATTTACAACTCTGAGGAGCTTATTGTATTTTGTATGTACATGATGAAGGGATTGATACCATTGATTGGCCCCCACGCTCGCCTGACCCAAATCCAATAGAACACGTCTGGGACATTATGTTCTGATCCATCCGACGCTGCCAGGTTGGCCCTCAGACTGTCCAGGAGCTTAGTGATGCCCTGGTCCAGATCTGGGAGGAGACACCCCAGGACGCTATCCGTCGGTCTGCTTAAACCATTAAAAGAAAAACATCTTTTAAAAAAGCTTATTTTCTTCAGTTTGTTTAAGAAGTTAGACAGGAAACGGACTCCCCACAGCTGGTAAAAAAATGCTCTAAAAACCTTTATTGTTCCAAAGAATATTCACACACATCAGGCCCCGCCCACACAAACTGACCAATGGAGGAGCTCCGTTGACAACAGATCAAGAATGTCAAAGCTACACAGAGAAAATACTGTACAATAAACCCCACCCCTCACAGGCCCCGCCCACCAGCACAGCTTCAGAAGGAGGAGCCACTCAGACAGAAAGTGTCCATGTTCAGCTTCACCTCCAGTCTTCAAGATCACAGAACAAAAACAGACTTAATTGGACCAAAAATCCATTTTTAGAGGCCCGCCCCCATCACAGTCACCAGCTGCAGGGTGGGGCTTCAGGCAGCAGGAACCAATCAGTCCTCAGCAGCAGTTCAGCTACTCCTACTGGTCTGTCCTGAACTTTTTTGGTCCGATGTGTCTGCTGGAGACAAGAACCACCAGTTAATGGGTTTTAGAGCAGAACCAGAACCCAGCAGAACCTGTCATGACCCAGCAGAACCTGTCATGACCCAGCGGGACACAAGGTTTGGGAAACTCAGATTTAAAGGAGGAATTTTGTAACTCATGATGTCAGAGTGATGTCATCATCACTCTTGAAAATACCCACCGACCTCCTCACTGCACCTGACTCCGGCCTCCTCTCCATCCTCATCCTCCTTAAGGCCTTCGACACCATTTCTTCCATTTCTTCATGGGCATCACCCACACCCCTCTTACTGGCTCCACCCAGTTCCTCCATCTAAAATCTTTCAGATCCGATCATGCCCCAGTTACCACAGGTGTGCCCCAGGGCTCTGTCCTGGGCGAGGCTGGTCAGTAGTGGTCAACTGCAAATAAACGTAGTTCTTGGAAGACCTTCAGTCTGGAAGTGGGATGGTTGCAGCTTGGTCAAAAGCAGCAGGCTGAGGTGCATTATGGGAAATGTAGGCCTGTGAGAGGAGCTTATGGAGCTGCTGCCACCATAAGCTCCGCCCACAGGTGTGCTCCATTGGAGTGTTTCAGGTCTTGCTGGGTTACAACATTGGTCACCTAACAATCGGGTTCTGATGGTGAGGTGGGCGTGTTTGTCAATTCTACTTCCAGTTGGTTCTTACATGTCAGGAGAAGCTCCGCCTCTCTTCGCAGCTGCTTTGGGATCTTTGGCAGTTTCTATGGAGACAGGAAACAAACATCAGCCAGATCATCCTGAACAGACAGTCACCGAACAATCCCAGTTCTGGTTCTGACCTTGGAGCCACCGGACCTGCGTGGCCGGCCCGTAGCCCTTCTGGTTACGTGCAGCAATGCGGAAGATGACTGCAGGTTTGGTGGTGTAGTCGATGTGAGCCTTGGCGAGGCTGGAGGACGGGACAAGGCAGGCGGGATCCAAACCACAGTACACCCTCATGAAGGCCAGCTGGGCCGGGCCTGAGGCCGAGGCGGGCGTGGCCTGGCTGGACTGGATGGCCAAGTAGACAGAGTACTCGCTGATCCTCCCCAACATGACGGTGGGTGGCTCCCACGTGAGCTGAGCCCCGCCCACACTCTGCAGAGACTCGAGGGGTCAGAACAGGTGATCCGACAGGCAGCCATGTTAGCAATGTTAGCTACATTAGCGGATTACATCTAGTTTAGTAGTTATAATTACCTCACTAGCAAGCAGGTTAACTAATAGCTCACCAGCTAGGCTATCCAGCTACACGTAGCTCATTAGTTGCATCTTACTAGCTAACGCAATTAGCTCAAGAGCTAGATAAGCTCACTATCAGTAGTTTGGGAACAGCTTGCAACGTTAGCTAGCTAGATTAAGTTACTCACCAGCTAGGTCAGTTAGCTAGGTCAAGGCTAAAAGCTAATATAATTAACCTTCAGGTTCGACACCTACCTCTACCTATGCCAACTTAGCACATAAAGATAAGGCTAGCTAGCTAGATAATCTAAGATTAGTTAGATTAAATAGCTAGGTGTTTAATGCTAGCTAACTTAACAGCTTAGGTTAGCCGGTTTATCTAGCTACGCCTAGCTTACGCTCCCAGCTACCAAGGCAAGGGACAGCAGGTTTCCATGGCCCCTAGGTCCCTCACCTTGCTGATCTTGATGGCGCAGGGCGCTCCAGGGAAGCCAGGCAGACACGTCTTGAACGCCGACACCTCCGAGAAGGCACCGCAGCCGCAGATGTTGATTCCCGCCACCCGGAACTTGTAGGCGGTTCCCGGCTGGAGCTCCACCCTCCTCATGTCACTGTAGTCTGGCACCGCCCCCGAGTCGTCCTGCAGGTGAGTTAGAGTCACTGATCACAGAGTCACCACCAGCATCGAGGCTCGTTAGCTACACAGAGCTAACGAACCCAGCTGACCTAGATCTGTGGGCAGCGCTGATCTGTGATTGGACCATGTGGGGTCGTTCTAACTTGTATTTATGCCCGTATCCATCATCATCACCGTATTGATCAAGCAGCTAACAACCAGAAAACTGAGTTTGACCTTTGACCTCTGGAAAACCAGAATCTGTGAGCTTTAAATGGACCACAAAAGAACTTTGTCACTGAACTATCGTACATCAGCAGCGTCGTCGTCGTCATCGTAGGGGACGTAGTAATGCGTGACCACCATATTGGTGACTTTAACAATGCCCACGTCAAACCAGCGACTCTCCTTCGATGACGGCCGCACCTGGACGACCTTTTTCTGCAGCAAAGAGAGAAGGTCGTTAAAAGCTGAAGGTCACATGACAGGAAGCTGTCATGAACCAATCAGGTTAGAGTTCACGGCCTCACCGCTGCAGTCACTGCGATGCCATTGGTGGACTCCATCAGAGTGGCGGCTGGGATCTTCACCTGACTGGTTGTTGGGGTGGGACCAAACGTGCTGGCCAATCTTGCGACGGCGCTGGTGACAGCGGACGCTGTGAGCTCGTGACTGTTACCATCTGCTGTCGGGTCGTTGAGGCTGTCAGCTGGAGCCAGGCCCTCTGAAACACAGAACCAGAACCAGCTGGTCTCTGGGCTCAACACCTGACAGCATCTGGAAGGCCGTCTGTCTGAGACATGGTCCTACCTGTGGGGATGCTGCTGTGCTGTGGTTCTGGTTCTGGCTGCTGGAGGTCATGCAGCTGCTGCTGCTGTTGGACCAGTGCTGCCAGCTCCTGCGGTGTCAGAATGATGGGGATGGACCGATCTTCTGCAGCATCTCCTGCAGACACATTCAGAGACAGAAACATTAAGACTATTAGTCTTTCAGAAACAAAACCAGAGACAAACGTTTAGACATCCAGAGACAGATGTTCAGAGACAGACGTCCAGAGACAGACGTTCAGAGACAGACGTCCAGAGACAGACGTCCAGAGACAGATGTTCAGAGACAGACGTCCAGAGACAGACGTTCAGAGACAGACGTTCAGAGACAGACGTCCAGAGACAGACGTCCAGAGACAGACGTTCAGAGACAGACGTTCAGAGACAGACGTCCAGAGACAGACGTTCCAGAGACAGACGTCCAGAGACAGACGTTCAGAGACAGACGTTCAGAGACAGACGTCCAGAGACAGACGTTCAGAGACAGACGTTCAGAGACAGACGTTCAGAGACAGACGTTCAGAGACAGACGTCAGAGACAGACGTCCAGAGACAGACGTTCAGAGAAAGACGTTCAGAGACAGATGTTTAGAGACAGACGTTCAGAGACAGACGTTCAGAGACAGACGTTCAGAGACAGATGTTTAGAGACAGACGTTCAGAGACAGACGTCCAGAGACAGACGTTCAGAGACAGATGTCCAGAGAGAGACGTTCAGAGACAGACGTCCAGAGACAGACGTCCAGAGATAGATGTCCAGAGACAGACATTCAGAGACAGATTTTCAGAGACAGTCTCACCTGAGTGTCCTCTCGTCTGCAGCACTGCCTGGATGGTGGCCTGCTGAGCTGCATCCTCTGTTGCCGTAGCAACAGCCAGCTGATCTGGAGTCAGGGTCGCCATCAACATCAGAGACATCGTTGGCGAGACCTCCTCCCCCCCGTCCCCTTCTGATGACATCAACTGCTGAGGAACACAGCTGGCTGAGGACGAGATCTGACGGAGGGGGAGGGGCCAGGAGAGGTTAATGAGTGTGTGTTTATCTGTGTGACCTGGGATGATGTTACACTACTGCCCACATGAACCTGCAACACTGATGACATCACATCCTCCGGCTGTCTGTACGTCTGCATAGGCTCCTCCCCCTCACTTGTCACTTGGTTGTTTGTATGTTTTGTTTGTTTTTTTTTTGTTTTTTTGTGTGTTTTTTATACCAAATGCTAAAGCAGATGAACAAGGGGGTAGGACTAGAAAAGTTTTTTTTAACTTCTTCCTATCCCTTTTGGACATGATGTTTGGGTGACAAATGGACAGAAGGCAGATGCATTGTTTTTGTTTTGTTTTTTTAAACGGATGAGGCTTTGTTGCCTGTTGATTTTTTATTTCATTTTTTTGCTTTTGTTGTTTTTATTTGTGGGCAGACTGTATTACTTACTCTGCCTTGATCCTGTTTTAATTTTTTTTTTTAACATGTTCAATAAAAATTGATTGATTGATTGATTGACTGGCTGCTGTCCCCTTGGCAACAGTTTCAGAGGACCCTGTCCTGCTTACTCCCACCAACGAGGAGATCTCCTGAAGAGAAAGAGATAAGGTGGTGATTCTGGAGGACCTTTCAGACAGGCCCAGCTCTGGGACCCGGCCTTCTGGGACCTGCAGAGCCAGACTCAAGGTGCTGCTCAAGCTCCTCCCCCTTTGACCTTTGACTGCACAACAACAGCTTAACAGCTGTTTCATGTCAAGATATAAAAGGGATCTAGCTGTGATCCAGATGTGATCTAGCAGTGATATACCTGTGATCCAGATGTGATCGAGCAGTGATCTAGCAGTGACCTAGCAGTGATCCAGATGTGATCTAGCTGTGATCCAGATGTCATCTAGCAGTGATCCATCTGCGATCTAACAGTGATCTAGCAGTGATGTAGAAGGGACCCAGCAGTGATCTAACAATGATCTATCTGTGATTTTACAGTGATTCTAGCTGTGATCCAGATGTGATCTAGCAGTGATGTAGAAGGGATCCAGCAGTGATTCTAGCTGTGATCTAACAGTGATCCATCTGTGATCTAACAGTGATTCTAGCTGTGATCCAGATGTGATCTAGCAGTGATCTACCTGTGATCCAGATGTGATCTAGCAGTGATCCAGATGTGGTCTAGCAGTGATGTAGAAGGGATCCAGCAGTGATCTAACAGTGATTCTAACTGTGATCCAGATGTGATCTCGCAGTGATCCAGATGTGATCTAACTGTGATCCATCTGTGATCTAACAGTGATCTAGCAGTGATTCTAGCTGTGATCCAGATGTGATCTAGCAGTGATCCATGTGCGATCTAACAGTGATCTAACAGTGATGTAGAAGGGATCCAGCAGTGATTCTAGCTGTGATCCAGATGTGATCTAGCAGTGATCCATCTGTGATCTAACAATGATCCAGATGTGATCTAACAGTGATCCATCTGTGATCTAACAGTGATCTAGCAGTGATCCATCTGTGATCTAACAGTGATCCATCTGTGATCTAACAGTGATTCTAGCTGTGATCCAGATGTGATCTAGCAGTGATCCATCTGTGATCTAACAGTGATCTAGCAGTGATCCATCTGTGATCTAACAGTGATCTAACAATGATCCAGATGTGATCTAACAGTGATCCATCTGTGATCTAGCAGTGATCCATCTGTGATCTAACAGTGATCCATCTGTGATCTAACAGTGATTCTAGCGGTGATCCAGATGTGATCTATCAGTGATCCATCTGTGATCTAACAGTGATCCAGATGTGATCTAGCAGTGATGTAGAAGGGATCCAGCAGTGATTCTAGCTGTGATCCAGATGTGATCTAACAGTGATCCAGATGTGATCTAAAGGTGATCCATCTGTGATCTAACAGTGATCCATCTGTGATCTAGCAGTTATCTAACAGTAATTCTAGCTGTGATCAAGATGTGATCTAGCAGGGATCCATCTGTGATCTAACAGTAGTCTAGCAGTGATCTAGGTGTGATCCACATGTGATCTAGCAGTGACCCATCTGTGATCTAGCAGTGATCCATCTGTGACCTAACAGTGATCCATCTGTGATCTAACAGTGATCTATACGGGATCCGGCAGTGGTCTAGAATGGATCCAGCTGTGATCCAGCAGTGATCTAACAGTGATTTAGCAGTGATCCAGAAGGGATCCAGCTGTGATCCAGCAGTGATCTAGCAATGATCTAACAGTGATCTAGCAGTGATTCGGCCGTGATCTAACAGTGATCTAGCAGTGATCCAGATGTGATCTAGCAGTGATCCAGATGTGATCTAACAGTGATCCATCTGTGACCTAGCTGTGATCCATCTGTGATCTAGCTGTGATCCATCTGCGATCTAACAGTGATCTAGCAGTGATTCTAGCTGTGATCCAGATGTGATCTAGCAGTGATCCAGATGTGATCTAACAGTGATCCATCTGTGATCTAACAGTGATCCATCTGTGATCTAACAGTGTTCCATCTGTGATCTAGCAGTGATCTAACAGTGATTCTAGCTGTGATCCAGATATGATCTAACAGTGATCCATCTGTGATCTAACAGTGATCTAGCAGTGATCTAACAGTGATTCTAGCTGTGATCCAGATGTGATCTAGCAGTGATCCATCTGTGATATAGCAGTGATCCATCTGTGATCTAACAGTGATCTAGATGTGATCCACATGTGATCTAGCAGTGATCCATCTGTGATCTAGCAGTGATCTGGCAGTGACCTAGCAGTGATCCGGCAGTGATCTAACAGTGATCTATATGGGATCTGGCAGTGGTCTAGAATGGATCCAGCTGTGATCCAGCAATGATCTAACAGAGATCTAGCTGTGATCGAACAGTGATCTAGCAGTGATCCAGAAGGGATCCAGCTGTGATCCAGCAGTGATCTAGCAATGATCTAACAGTGACCTAGCAATGATCTAGAAGTGATCCGGCTGTGATCTAACAGTGATCCATGTGTGATCTAGAAGGGATCCAGCAGTGGGACGAAGACTCTGCAGTAACTTTGGTTGTTCTGATTATCAGGAGAACAACGCTTTGATGACTGGTAGATGCTGCTGGTGAACCATCAATCTACTCATACATGAAAATGGGTCAGGGGTTAACAAGGTGAGAAGTGTGTGACGTGTGTGTGTGTGTGTGTGGGGGGGGGGGGGGTACCACCATGATGACCAATTTTAAAACATAGCCATATCTGCCTTCATAATTAGCTTTAAACAAACAGAGATGTGTATTCCTTATTGTAGTTATTTATTACCTGAATTGTTACTTTACTGAATCAGATATTTACAACTCTAAACAATTTTAACAGACTCATACTCTCACACAGAGAAAATAAACACACTAAAGTTGTTACATCTGCACTGCAACTGAATATGTAACTAATATTTTTTTAAAGAACACAATTTTAATTATCTCAAGCTACATTTCATTTAAAATGTATTTACAATGCGTTGTATGTTTCCGGTTTTCTTTTTTTATTTAAGTGAAAATGTGGAAAAAATGTGGAAAGTCATGACGTTCCCAGTGTACCACCAGAGAGCGCTGGTGTACCACCGGTGGTACGCGTACCACAGTTTGCGCACCACTGGGTTCGGATATAGATATTTTTTTATATTTTTCACCGGAGCTTTGGCTAGCTCTGGCAGTGTTCAACGTCAGCTATAGCGAATGGCTGTAACTTTGTTTTACCACAAGGTATGAAAACGATTAAAACCATAACTCACCAGATTCAATCCACTGGTAAATGTAGGTAGGAAATGTGAATGTATGCTCGTCTGCCTCGTCCCCGGCGTGGACAGCTCTAGGTCCTGGTACTAGTCTCGCTTAGCAACATAACCTTCAAGTTTCTCCAAGAATACGTGAATGAAGAACGTTGGTCTGACTGGAATGTCTGGATCAATATGACCTGACTGGTACTGACTGGAATAATGGAACAATCTGACCTGACTGGTTCTGACTGGAATAATGGAACAATCTGACCTGACTGGTTCTGACTGGCTATAATGGATCTGACCTGACTGGTTCTGACTGGAATGATGGATCAATCTGACCTGACTGGTTCTGACTGCAATAATGGAACAATCTGACCTGGCTGGTTCTGACTGGAATAATGGAACAATCTGACCTGACTGGTTCTGACTGGAATAATGGATCAATCTGACCTGACTGGTTCTGACTGGAATAATGGACCAATCTGACCTGACTGGTACTGACTGGAATAATGGATCAATCTGACCTGACTGGTTCTGACTGCAATAATGGAACAATCTGACCTGACTGGTTCTGACTGGAATAATGGAACAATCTGACCTGACTGGTTCTGACTGGAATAATGGAATAATCTGACTTGACTGGTTCTGACTGGAATAATGGAACAATCTGACCTGACTGGTTCTGACTGCTATAATGGATCAATCTGACCTGACTGGTTCTGACTGGAATGATGGATCAATCTGACCTGACTGGTTCTGACTGGAATAATGGAACAATCTGACTTGACTGGTTCTGACTGCTATAATGGATCAATCTGACCTGACTGGTTCTGACTGGAATGATGGATCAATCTGATCTGACTGGTTCTGACTGGAATAATGGATCAATCTGACCTGAGTGGTTCTGACTGGAATAATGGAACAATCTGACTTGACTGGTTCTGACTGGAATAATGGAACAATCTGACTTGACTGGTTCTGACTGGAATAATGGAACAATCTGACCTGACTGGTTCTGACTGCTATAATGGATCAATCTGACCTGACTGGTTCTGACTGGAATGATGGATCAATCTGACCTGACTGGTTCTGACTGGAAGAATGGAACAATCTGACTTGACTGGTTCTGACTGCAATAATGGAACAATCTGACCTGACTGGTTCTGACTGGAATAATGGAACAATCTGACCTGACTGGTTCTGACTGGAATAATGGTGATCTGACCTGACTGGTTCTGACTGGAATAATGGAACAATCTGACCTGACTGGTTCTGACTGGTATAATGAACAATCTGACTTGACTGGTTCTGACTGGAATAATGGAACAATCTGACCTGACTGGTTCTGACTGGAATAATGGAACAATCTGATTTGACTGGTTCTGACTGCAATAATGGAACAATCTGATCTGACTGGTTCTAACTGGAATAATGGAACAATCTGACTTGACTGGTTCTGACTGGAATAATGGAACAATCTGACCTGACTGGTTCTGACTGCTATAATGGATCAATCTGACCTGACTGGTTCTGACTGGAATAATGGATCAATCTGACCTGACTGGTTCTGACTGGAATAATGGAACAATCTGACCTGACTGGTTCTGACTGCAATAATGGAACAATCTGACCTGACTGGTTCTGACTGCAATAATGGAACAATCTGACCTGACTGGTTCTGACTGCAATAATGGAACAATCTGACCTGACTGGTTCTGACTGGAATAATGGAACAATCTGACCTGACTGGTTCTGACTGGAATAATGGATCAATCTGACCTGAGTGGTTGTGACTGGAATAATGGAACAATCTGACCTGACTGGTTCTGACTGCTATAATGGATCAATCTGACCTGACTGGTTCTGACTGGAATGATGGATCAATCTGACCTGACTGGTTCTGACTGCAATAATGGAACAATCTGACCTGGCTGGTTCTGACTGGAATAATGGAACAATCTGACCTGACTGGTTCTGACTGGAATAATGGATCAATCTGACCTGACTGGTTCTGACTGGAATAATGGACCAATCTGACCTGACTGGTACTGACTGGAATAATGGATCAATCTGACCTGACTGGTTCTGACTGCAATAATGGAACAATCTGACCTGACTGGTTCTGACTGGAATAATGGAACAATCTGACTTGACTGGTTCTGACTGGAATAATGGAACAATCTGACCTGACTGGTTCTGACTGCTATAATGGATCAATCTGACCTGACTGGTTCTGACTGGAATGATGGATCAATCTGACCTGACTGGTTCTGACTGGAATAATGGAACAATCTGACTTGACTGGTTCTGACTGCTATAATGGATCAATCTGACCTGACTGGTTCTGACTGGAATGATGGATCAATCTGATCTGACTGGTTCTGACTGGAATAATGGAACAATCTGACCTGACTGGTTCTGACTGGAATAATGGAACAATCTGACTTGACTGGTTCTGACTGGAATAATGGAACAATCTGACTTGACTGGTTCTGACTGGAATAATGGAACAATCTGACCTGACTGGTTCTGACTGCTATAATGGATCAATCTGACCTGACTGGTCTGACTGGAATGATTGACTGATGACTGGAAAATCTGACCTGACTGGTTCTGACTGGAATAATGGAACAATCTGACCTGACTGGTTCTGACTGGAATAATGGATCAATCTGACCTGACTGGTTCTGACTGGAATAATGGAACAATCTGACCTGACTGGTTCTGACTGGAATAATGGTGATCTGACCTGACTGGTTCTGACTGGAATAATGGAACAATCTGACCTGACTGGTTCTGACTGGAATAATGGAACAATCTGACCTGACTGGTTCTGACTGGAATAATGGAACAATCTGACCTGACTGGTTCTGACTGGGAATAATGGAACAATCTGACCTGACTGGTTCTGACTGCAATAATGGAACAATCTGATCTGACTGGTTCTAACTGGAATAATGGATCAATCTGACTGACTGGTTCTGACTGGAATAATGGAACAATCTGACCTGACTGGTTCTGACTGGAAAAATGGAACAATCTCCTGATGGTTCTGACTGCTGAATAATGGATCAATCTGACCTGACTGGTTCTGACTGGAATAATGGATCAATCTGACCTGACTGGTTCTGACTGGAATAATGGAACAATCTGACCTGACTGGTTCTGACTGCAATAATGGAACAATCTGACCTTGACTGGTTCTGACTGGAATAATGGATCAATCTGACCTGACTGGTTCTGACTGGAATAATGGATCAATCTGACCTGACTGGTTTCTGACTGGAATAATGGAACAATCTGACCTGACTGGTTCTGACTGGTATAATGGATCAATCTGACCTGACTGGTTCTGACTGGAATAATGGATCAATCTGACCGGTTCTGACTGGAATAATGGATCAATCTGACCTGACTGGTTCTGACTGGAATAATGGATCAATCTGACCTGACTGGTTCTGACTGGAATAATGGAACAATCTGACCTGACTGGTTCTGACTGGAATAATGGAACAATCTGACCTGACTGGTTCTGACTGGAATAATGGAACAATCTGACCTGACTGGTTCTGACTGGAATAATGGACCAATCTGACCTGACTGGTACTGACTGGAATAATGGATCAATCTGGCCTGACTGGTTCTGACTGGAATAATGGATCAATCTGACCTGACTGGTTCTGACTGGAATAATGGATCAATCTGACCTGACTGGTTCTGACTGGAATAATGGAACAATCTGACCTGACTGGTCTGACTGACTGGAATAATGGAACATCTGACCTGACTGGTTCTGACTGGAATAATGGAACAATCTGACCTGACTGGTTCTGACTGGAATAATGGATCAATCTGACCTGACTGGTTCTGACTGGAATAATGGAACAATCTGACCTGACTGGTTCTGACTGGAATAATGGAACAATCTGACCTGACTGGTTCTGACTGCTATAATGGATCAATCTGACCTGACTGGTTCTGACTGGAATGATGGATCAATCTGACCTGACTGGTTCTAACTGGAATAATGGAACAATCTGACTTGACTGGTTCTGACTGGAATAACGGAACAATCTGACCTGACTGGTTCTGACTGGAATAATTGATCAATCTGACCTGACTGGTTCTGACTGGAATAATGGAACAATCTGACCTGACTGGTTCTGACTGTAATAATGGATCAATCTGACCTGACTGGTTCTGACTGGAATAATGGAACAATCTGACCTGACTGGTTCTGACTGGAATAATGGAACAATCTGACTTGACTGGTTCTGACTGGAATAATGGAACAATCTGACCTGACTGGTTCTGACTGGAATAATGGAACAATCTGACCTGACTGGTTCTGACTGGAATAATGGATGATCTGACCTGACTGGTTCTGACTGGAATAATGGATCAATCTGACCTGACTGGTTCTGACTGGAATAATGGAAAATCTGACCTGACTGGTTCTGACTGGCAATAATGGAACAATCTGACCTGACTGGTTCTGACTGGAATAATGGAACAATCTGACCTGACTGGTTCTGACTGGAATAATGGATCAATCTGACCTGACTGGTTCTGACTGGAATAATGGAATCAATCTGACCTGACTGGTTCTGACTGGAATAATGGAACAATCTGACCTGACTGGTTCTGACTGGAATAATGGATCAATCTGACCTGACTGGTTCTGACTGGAATAATGGATCAATCTGACCTGACTGGTTCTGACTGGATAATGGAATAATGGACAATCTGACCTGACTGGTTCTGACTGGAATAATGGAACAATCTGACCTGACTGGTTCTGACTGGAATAATGGAACAATCTGACCTGACTGGTTCTGACTGGTATAATGGATCAATCTGACCTGACTGGTTCTGACTAAAATAATGGAACAATCTGACCTGATTGGTTCTGACTGGAATAATGGATCAATCTGACCTGACTGGTTCTGACTGGAATGATGGATCAATCTGACCTGACTGGTTCTGACTGGAATAATGGATCAATCTGACCTGACTGGTTCTGACTGGAATAATGGAACAATCTGACCTGACTGGTTCTGACTGGAATAATGGAACAATCTGACCTGACTGGTTCTGACTGCAATAATGGAACAATCTGACCTGACTGGTTTCTGACTGGCAATAATGGAACAATCTGACCTGACTGGTTCTGACTGGAATGGATCAATCTGACCTGACTGGTTCTGACTGGAATAATGGACCAATCTGACCTGACTGGTTACTGACTGGAATAATGGATCAATCTGGCCTGACTGGTTCTGACTGGAATAATGGATCAATCTGACCTGACTGGGTCTGACTGTTCTGACTGGAATAATGGAACAATCTGACCTGACTGGTTCTGACTGGAATAATGGAAATCTGACCTGACTGGTTCTGACTGGAATAATGGATCAATCTGAATCTGACCTGACTGGTTCTGACTGGAATAATGGAACAATCTGACAATCTGACTGACTGGTTTCTGACTGGAATAATGGAACCAATCTGACCTGACTGGTTCTGACTACAATAATGGAACAATCTGATCTGACTGGTTCTAACTGGAATAATGGAACAATCTGACTTGACTGGTTCTGACTGGAATAATGGAACAATCTGACCTGACTGGTTCTGACTGCTATAATGGATCAATCTGACCTGACTGGTTCTGACTGCTATAATGGATCAATCTGACCTGACTGGTTCTGACTGCAATAATGGAACAATCTGACCTGACTGGTTCTGACTGCAATAATGGAACAATCTGACCTGACTGGTTCTGACTGGAATAATGGATCAATCTGACCTGACTGGTTCTGACTGGAATAATGGATCAATCTGACCTGACTGGTTCTGACTGGAATAATGGATCAATCTGACCTGACTGGTTCTGACTGGAATAATGGAACAATCTGACCTGACTGGTTCTGACTGGAATAATGGAACAATCTGACTTGACTGGTTCTGACTGGAATAATGGAACAATCTGACCTGACTGGTTCTGACTGGAATAATGGAACAATCTGACCTGACTGGTTCTGACTGGAATAATGGATCAATCTGACCTGACTGATGGTTCTGACTGGAATGATGAATAATGGAACCAATCTGACCTGACTGGTTCTGACTGTTCTGAACTAATGGATCAATCTGACCTGACTGGTTCTGACTGGAATAATGGAATCAATCTGACCTGACTGGTCTGACTGGAATTGGACTGACTGACTGATGATGGAACAATGGATCATCTGACCTGACTGGTTCTGACTGGAATGATGGATCAATCTGACCTGACTGGTTCTGACTGGAATAATGGAACAATCTGACCTGACTGGTTCTGACTGGAATAATGGAATCAATCTGACTGACTGGTTCTGACTGCAATAATGGAACAATCTGACCTGACTGGTTCTGACTGGAAATAATGGAAATCAATCTGACCTGACTGGTTCTGACTGGAATAATGGATCAATCTGACCTGACTGGTTCTGACTGGAATAATGGAATCAATCTGACCTGACTGGTTCTGACTGGAATAATGGAACAATCTGACTGACTGGTTCTGACTGGAATAATGGAACAATCTGACCTGACTGGTTCTGACTGGAATAATGGAACAATCTGGACTGACTGGATCTGACTGGTTCTGACTGGAATAATGGAACAATCTGACCTGACTGGTTTCTGACTGGAATAATGGAAACAATCTGACCTGACTGGTTTCTGACTATAATGGATCAATCTGACCTGACTGGTTCTGACTGAATAATGGATCAATCTGACCTGACTGGTTCTGACTGCAATAATGGAACAATCTGACCTGACTGGTTCTGACTGGAATAATGGAACAATCTGACCTGACTGGTTCTGACTGCAATAATGGACAATCTGACCTGACTGGTTCTGACTGGAATAATGGAACAATCTGACCTGACTGGTTCTGACTGGAATAATGGATCAATCTGACCTGACTGTGGTTCTGACTAAATAATGGAACAATCTGACCTGACTGGTACTGACTGGAATAATGGATCAATCTGACCTGACTGGTTCTGACTGGAATGATGGATGGATCAATCTGACCTGACTGGTTCTGACTGGAAATAATGGTCTGACTGACTGGTTCTGACTGGAATAATGGATCAATCTGGACCTGACTGGTTCTGACTGGAATAATGGAACAATCTGACCTGACTGGTTCTGACTGGAATAATGGAACAATCTGACTTGACTGGTTCTGACTGGAATAATGGAACAATCTGACCTGACTGGTTCTGACTGGAATAATGGAATCAATCTGACCTGACTGGTTCTGACTGGAATAATGGAACAATCTGACCTGACTGGTTCTGACTGGAATAATGGAACAATCTGACCTGACTGGTTCTGACTGGGAATAATGGAACACCTGATCTGGACTGACCTGACTGGTTCTGACTGGAATCTGACCTGATGGATAAACAATCTGACCTGACTGGTTCTGACTGGAATAATGGATCAATCTGACCTGACTGGTTCTGACTGGAATGAACTGGACAATCTGACCTGACTGGTTTCTGACTGGAATAATGGAATCAATCTGACCTGACTGGTTCTGACTGACTGGAATAATGGATCAATCTGACCTGACTGGTTCTGACTGGAATAATGGATCAATCTGACCTGACTGGTTCTGACTGGAATAATGGAACAATCTGACCTGACTGGTTGACTGACTGTTCTGACTGGAATAATGGAACAATCTGACCTGTTCTGACTGGAATAATGGAACAATCTGACCTGACTGGTTCTGACTGGCTGAATAATGGATCTGACAATCTGACCTGACTGGTTCTGACTGGAATAATGGACAATCTGACCTGACTGGTTCTGACTGGAATAATGGATCAATCTGGACCTGACTGGTTCTGACTGGATAATGGAACAATCTGACCTGACTGGTTCTGACTGGAATAATGGAACAATCTGACTGACTGGTTCTGACTGGAATAATGGAATCACCTGATCTGACAATCTGACTGGTTCTGACTGGAATAATGGACAATCTGACCTGACCTGAACTGACCTGTTCTGACTGGAATAATGGAACAATCTGACCTGACTGGTTCTGACTGGAATAATGGAAATCAATCTGACCTGACTGGTTCTGACTGGAATAATGGAACAATCTGACCTGACTGGTTCTGACTGGAATAATGGAACAATCTGACTGGTTCTGACTGGTTCTGACTGGCAATAATGGAACAATCTGACCTGACTGGTTCTGACTGGATAATGGAACAATCTGACTGACCTGACTGACTTTCTGACTGGAATAATGGACCAATCTCTGAACCCTGACTGGATCAATCTGACTGGTTCTGACTGGAATAATGGAACAATCTGACCTGACTGGTTCTGACTGGAATAATGGAACAATCTGACCTGACTGGTTCTGACTGCAATAATGGAACAATCTGACTGACTGGTTCTGACTGGATACCTGATGGACAATCTGACCTGACTGGTTCTGACTGGAATAATGGAACAATCTGACCTGACTGGTTCTGACTGGAAATGGAAATCAATGACCTGACCTGACTGGTTCTGACTGGAATAATGGATCAATCTGACAATCTGACTGGTTCTGACTGGAATAATGGAACAATCTGACCTGACTGGTTCTGACTGGAATAATGACAATATGACTGACTGGTTGACTGGAATAATGGACAATCTGACTGACTGGTTTCTGACTGGAATAATGGATCAATCTGACCTGACTGGTTCTGACTGGAATAATGGAACAATCTGACCTGACTGGTTCTGACTGGAATAATGGAAACAATCTGACCTGACTGGTTCTGACTGGAATAATGGAACAATCTGACCTGACTGGTTTCTGACTGGAATAATGGATCAATCTGACCTGACTGGTTCTTCTGACTGGAATAATGGAATCAATCTGACCTGACTGGTTCTGACTGGAATAATGGAATCAATCTGACCTGACTGGTTCTGACTGCAATAATGGAATCAATCTGACCTGACTGGTTCTGACTGGATAATGGAACAATCTGACCTGGACTGACTGGTTCTGACTGGAATAATGGAACAATCTGACCTGACTGGTTCTGACTGCTGAATAATGGAACAATCTGACCTGACTGGTTCTGACTGGAATAATGGACAATCTGACCTGACTGGTTCTGACTGGAATAATGGAATCAATCTGACCTGACTGGTTCTGACTGGTTCTGACTGAATAATGGAACAATCTGACCTGACTGGTTCTGACTGGCTATAATGGATCAATCTGACCTGACTGGTTCTGACTGGAATAATGGAACAATCTGACCTGACCTGACTGGTTCTGACTGGAATAATGGAAACAATCTGACCTGACTGGTTCTGACTGGAATAATGGATCAATCTGACCTGACTGGTTCTGACTGGAATAATGGAATCAATCTGACCTGACTGTCTGACTGGATAATGGATCAACTGACTGGTTCTGACGAATAATGGATCAATCTGACTGACTGGTTCTGACTGGAAATGGATCAATCTGACTTCTGACAATGGATCTGACCTGACTGGTTCTGACTGGAATAATGGATCAATCTGACCTGACTGGTTTCTGACTGGAATAATGGAACAATCTGACCTGACTGGTTCTGACTGGAATAATGGAACAATCTGATTTGACTGGTTCTGACTGCAATAATGGAACAATCTGATCTGACTGGTTCTAACTGGAATAATGGAACAATCTGACTTGACTGGTTCTGACTGGAATAATGGAACAATCTGACCTGACTGGTTCTGACTGATATAATGGATCAATCTGACCTGACTGGTTCTGACTGCTATAATGGATCAATCTGACCTGACTGGTTCTGACTGCAATAATGGAACAATCTGACCTGACTGGTTCTGACTGCAATAATGGAACAATCTGACCTGACTGGTTCTGACTGGAATAATCTGAATCTGGAATAATGGATCAATCTGGACCTGACTGGTTCTGACTGGAATAATGGATCAATCTGACCTGACTGGTTCTGACTGACAATAATGGAACAATCTGACCTGACTGGTTCTGACTGGAATAATGGAACAATCTGACCTGACTGGTTCTGACTGCTATAATGGATCAATCTGACCTGACTGGTTCTGACTGGAATAATGGATCAATCTGACCTGACTGGTTCTGACTGAATGATGGAACAATCTGACCTGGCTGGTTCTGACTGAATAATGGAACAATCTGACCTGACTGGTTCTGACTGGAATAATGGATCAAACCTGCCTGACTGGTTCTGACTGGAATAATGGACAATCTGACTGGTTCTGACTGTGGTTCTGACTGGAATGAATGGATCAATCTGACCTGACTGGTTCTGACTGGAATAATGGAACAATCTGACCTGACTGGTTCTGACTGGAATAATGGAACAATCTGACCTGACTGGTTCTGACTGGCAATAATGGAACAATCTGACTGACTGGTTTCTGACTGCAATAATGGAACAATCTGACCTGACTGGTTCTGACTGGAATAATGGAACAATCTGACCTGACTGGTTCTGACTGGAATAATGGATCAATCAATCTGACCTGACTGGTTCTGACTGGAATAATGGACAATCTGACCTGACTGGTTCTGACTGACTGGAATAATGGAACAATCTGACCTGACTGGTTCTGACTGGAATAATGGAATCAATCTGACTGACCTGACTGGTTCTGACTGAATAATGGAACAATCTGACCTGACTGGTTCTGACTGGAATAATGGGATGGAAATCTGACCTGACTGGTTCTGACTGGAATAATGGAACAATCTGACCTGACTGGTTCTGACTGGAATAATGGATCAATCTGACTGACCTGACTGGTGATCTGACTGGTTCTGACTGGAATAATGGAATTGACAATCTGACCTGACTGGTTGACTGACTCTGACTGGAATAATGGATCAATCTGACCTGACTGGTTCTGACTGGAATAATGGAACAATCTGACATCTGACCTGACTGGTTCTGACTGGAATAATGGAACAATCTGACCTGACTGGTTCTGACTGGAATAATGGATGACAATCTGACCTGACTGGTTCTGACTGGAATAATGGAATCAATCTGACCTGACTGGTTCTGACTGGAATAATGGAACAATCTGACTGACTGGTTCTGACTGAATAATGGAACAATCTGACTGACGGTTCTGACTGAATAATGGACAATCTGACCTGACTGGTTCTGACCTGATGGATCAATCTGACCTGGTTCTGACTGCAAAATGGAACAATCTGACCTGACTGGTTCTGACTGGAATAATGGAAACAATCTCAATCTGACCCTGACTGGTTCTGGACTGAATAATGGAACAATCTGACCGGACTGGTTCTGACTGG